>ML807141.1:179394-202299 GCA_009831015.1 Picea engelmannii
TCTCCCATGAGTTCTGCGACTCTCCGTCGTACTTGAGTCTCTTCCTTTCTCAAGTTTCTTCTCTATTCTTTCCAGACTCTGCAAGAATCTTAAGTTTAATTTCCCTTGCCGATCTCTGACTTTCATGAGCTTTCGGCTATCAGTTCGGCATTCCTTGGACTCTCTTTGTAACCCTTCAATAATTTTCATCATATGTCCTTCCTTATCCATCTCTTTTCCATGCCCATTAGAGTTTGATCCTTCGACTCCCTGGTTAACATCCTTTCCTTCTTGTTCGTCTTCCATTTCAGGGATAAAATGCATTCTTCCCCACTCCATACTTGGCATTGATTATCTGGAGTTTTGGCCTTCGTTGAACTCTGCACACGCACTGTGCAATTGAATTCGAAATTTGTCAAGCCATTAAACTTTATGAACAATCCGCAACATTCATAATTAATATGAACAAGAACGAAAGATATTTCAACTTCACAAAGTTTTCTGAGTTCTGTCTGGTTCTGTGTTTTTTGGGTGTCCGAAACTTTAATTCAGTTACTTCGGGACTTCAAGTTTCGGAGTTTCGCAACTCCTGATATCGAGGTTTACTGTCCTCTCAGATTCCCGATCTCCGATGACCCTTTTACGTGCTAGCCCTCCTGATCCTAGCTCTTGACTCATATGACCATGCACCCCGACTGTGGTCATTTCCCTCTAGGGACTACTCCTATTGGAGTTTTGGCACTTGCGCTGTCAACAGGCGCATGTCCTCGCAACCCCCCAATTCTCCAATATGCCTTAGTCCTCCAAGCTAAGCCCTGGCCGATGTGACCGTTGATTCGTGACCCTGGCCTTATCCCTTATCGAGGTTCAGTGTTTCACAAATATGAATGCACCAAAATGCTTGACAGCGGAATCCCTGATTTCCCGATTTCTGATGGACTCCATCCGTGCTAGCCCTCCAAGCTATAGCCTCACCATACGACCACTGCCCATGACCGTGATCAATCCTCTTATCAGGGTTTCAGAATTTGTGACGTCACGGTGCACATGCATTCGCAACCTCCGATCCTCCGATTCTCGATGTACTTTTATACTGGCTCGCTCTCTTGGCTCAGCCTCTGGTCCACAGGACCATTCTATACGACCTCCACGCTACCCCGTCGGGTTTCGGCAGTTTCAATGTCATGCTCATACGCTCGCAGGATCTCCAATGGGTCCCAGTCGTTGACTTGTCAACAGTCCTTTCTCCTGTTGCTATAAATCTGCCACCTGTCCTCCTGACAGTCGATGTGGCTCCACGCAACTAGGCCTTATCAGGAAATCGCGTATCGTGATTTTCCAATGCGCGAAACCTTCGCTTCCGGGATCTCCGATATCTCGAGTCCCGATATGACGACGCGCCTTTTTCTTTAACCCCTCGCGGTTAGGCCAGGTCCATGTGACCTCTACCCCGTGACCGTACTCAAAGCTCTCGTCGGGGTTTCGGGGTTCGGAGTTTCAAGTGTATAAATCACTTGTCACCGAGGTTCCCGATTTCCCGATGAACTTCAAACACCGATGGACTTCTCCTTGTCGGGACTTTCCCGATGGTGCAGATCTCTGCCACGTGTCCACTAAATGAACGGTCCAGATTTTGTCGCGAAATCGCAGATCGCGATTCCGTGTGAAGAGATCTCTATGTGTTCGAGAACTCCGATTCTCCAATTTCTGACTTTGTGGAATCTCCTGACAAGTGTCCACCCGAGATTCACGGCTATGATCCCTCCTTGGGATTTTGAGAATCGCAAGGTCTTGATTCTCTTGACTTCTAATATCCCGATGCCTCTTCGGGACTTCTCCTCTACCCATGAGGACTTAAGTCCTGCACAACTTCCTTCAACTCGGACGGTTGGCGGTTAATCCCACAGGAATCTCACGACTCACGATCCTCCCGAGTTTAAACTCCTGTGCAGTGTCAAAAGGTTTTACACCTCGTGCACGTTCTCCAGATCTGGCAGTTGCAAGGGTTCGCTTTCCCTCCCGAATAGATCCGACGGTTCTAACACCCTTGGTGTAGAGACCTGTCTTCCTGTGGTCATAGACCATACCGATTGTGGTTTTCGCCGCACCGCTACACTCCTGGCTTGTAAACGCGGTCAAGCAACAACTTGACACACTGGGACAACCAACTTCCGAAATTGGCCATTCCAGGCCCAATTTCTCTTCACATTTTCAGTCCAAAGACTGCTCCACTGGCCCATCTAGGCTCAGTGTCGAAACCTTGGCTCTGATACCAATTTCTAGTGTACCCATTCACTACCTGGATTTTACCAAACCTTTCGGTTACCGTTCTGTACATGGAATCTACAGAACTCATACTGGGTATTACAAACAAATGCATTTAACACCATTAAACACACTTAATTCGCAGAGTAAAATATATAAGTTACTGTTACCATTAACAAACCATAGCATTGAACAGTAATTCATTTACACAACGGAAAACATGATAATATATACAACACAGTCATGCCAAATGTCATAAAACATAATTCAGATACTTATCTTTTATTGGCTGTAGAATTCACCAACCCAGTGCAGGCCTTCCACGAACCTCCCAGCCTTAGACCACACTGTTCATCAGCTCAACAGTGGGTCACCCCTGAGCTGGGACCGAGCTCCACCCCAAGGCAAGGATCCTAGGCTAGGCTGAGGTTACAGGGAAGATAGCACATACACAACCACTAGGAAGAAAGCTCTCCCAGGAATCTCCCACACTCACTGCCCACAAACCCTCATTCCCCACATGCCTGCTCCACCCCAGGGGAGTGCACCTTCTCTATCACCTAGATAGTCCTTCGGCTGCCAGTCCCCCTTACCTTGGGTTACAGGAACAGACCAGATCAGAAGTCTCTGGGCTCTATGGCAGCTACAGGGATTTCTTCCAGGATTTCTCTTCTCCCTCTGCGCACTCTCTCACCTGGAGGATTCGCTCACAAGCCAACAAGCCTCACGCAGTCCAGCACTGCGTGGTCACAACAATCCACAGGAAACACAGACACAGGTTTCCCCAAATCGGTTCAGCAATCACTAGATGATCTCACGGTGATGATTTCGGACAGGCTCCAAACACAGGCTAGCTCAGCATTTCCCATACAACCACAGTATGCTTCCACTCGAGTACAGCATGGGGATTCTGGTTCAAGAATGCATTTCCGGGTTTCCTAGAATAGACATAGACTCATAGTTCGGAGCATGGGTGTACATGGTTTCTTCAGACAACACAGGCTTAACGGATTCAGAGATGAATCCCCTCGTATCTGGAAGAGGTCGTACTCCCTTTCACACTCAGAGTTTTGGGTCCGAATGGAGGAAGATCCCCCACCCACGGTTCAGTTTAGGCTTATATTTGCATGCACTAGGGTTGACACTTGTCACCCTGGGAACTGCATGTGTTCCATCCATACGCCTTCCTTCCACCACTTGGGAATCACAGGTCCTTCCAAGAGGACTTAGGATAAAATAATGTGCATATGGATTTTTAGGAAATAATATTAAAATATTATTCTAGGCCTAAGCCCCCTAGGCTTAGCCCCTAGGCTCATCACTCAGCCCCTTTCCCACCTTCCAGCCCCTGATCCCTTGCCCACTCTGTGGACGCTTAGTCCCCCATCACTCATTCATCGTGGTCGGTCTGCACTAGCGGTGTTTATATTTTATTAATTGATCTGCATACATACAAGTACATCAACAGGCTCCTGGCCTTCAACACTTAGGCTCCCTGGCCTAACAAAACACATAAGCCTACAGCTTATTCAAAACTTGGCTCACCAGCCTATAGAACATATTTACAATTCTTTGCATAGAACATGATCTGTAACGGGGCTCGGCCTTGGGGACACTACACCTTACCTCTTCATCCTTCTTCTCAATCTTTATTAATGGGGTCCCCTCCAAACCTTTCTCCCCCTCTAGAGGTATTTGACAAGCTGACCCTCTTTCCCCATTCCTCTTTGTTATCATGGCTGAAGGGCTTAGTCGCTACATCAAAGCAATTATCAATGAGGATTCTCTCCAAGGTCTCCCCCTTCATTTCTTGCACCCCCCCATTTCTCATAGCCAATTTGTGGATGGCACAATGATGACGGGATCCCCTACTGCTAGAGAATATTATTGTATCCATAGCATTTTAAATGAATTTAGTGAAGCCTTTGGAAATTCCATAAACTCTGAAAATTCCCAAATTTTCTTTTGTAATACCCCGCGTGCCATTCAAAGATTCATCACCTGAATTCTTGGCTTCAATAGGATATCCCTTCCTTCCAAATATCTAGGCATTCCTCTCATTGATAACGCCCTTTGTAACATCTCTTGAGAGGGTTTTCTCTCATATATTGATAAGCACCTCAACTCTTGGACCTTCTACACCTTAAATTTGTCAGATCACTTGGTGCTTCTCAAATGGGTCCTGCAAGTGATCCTGATTTATCTCTTTCTGGCCTTGGTAGCCCCCAAATATGTCCTCAACACTATTCAAAGTATTCAATGGAAATTATTATAGAAATGAACTAAAGAAGGAAGGAAATGGGCATTGGTCAAATGGGAGGATCTATGTAAGCCAAAGCAAGTCGACAGGTTAAGATTAAGAGACCCGCACATTTTTAACAAGGTCATGGGAGCTCAGATATGGTGAAAATGGCTTAAGAATCAAGGGGACCTTTGGGCACAAATGTGGCACCGTAAATATGTGCCCCATGTGGATGAGGCACCATTGATCTGGTGGAATGAACAGAGGAGCGACTCACTTATATGGAATGCATCCTGGAAAAACCGTTATTTGTTTCAAGAGCATGCATTTTAGGAAATCCGAGATGGTCAAGATGATTCCTTCTTGAAAGACTCATGGAAATAACTTCCTCTGTTACAACATTTGACTCCACTGCAATACTTACAGAACAATATGCTTCACGAAAACTCCACATGTGTAGCATATTACTAGAAAAATATATCATCTACATTAGAATGGTGAGTATGGAAGCTTACTCACAGAACTCTCTAGGTCCCATAAGGTATCAACTTGAGGCCTTGGAAAGAGGAGGAAGCACTGTATAGAATTTGAATTAAGCATGGCCCATATATACTCCATTGGGGTCACTCATATAAAGGAGTCTTCATCGTCAAAGAATCTTATGAATTGAAAGCTATTTTTCAGATCATGCCTAAGGAAAGTATCTGGAATAACATCTGGAAGTCCAACTTATGGCCCAAATTTAGTACTTTCCTCTGGCTAGCTACTCATGGGAGAATTCGTACTTGGGACAATCTCAAAAAGAGGGGTTTTATCAAGTCATATGTTTGTCCCTTGTGCCTCAAGAAAGAGGAAATAATGGAACATCTACTCAATCAATGTCACTATAGTTCCAATCTTTGGGATCAGGCTACCCAAATGATGCACAAAACAGATCATTAGAAAAACATCATTGCCAGAACAATAGATTGTTGGAGATCATCGACCTTCAAAAACCTAGTTTTAAACCATATTTGCCAGCTCATGCCCAAATTATTTCTCTTACAAATATGGAAAGAGAGGAATAGAAGAATATTCCACTCTATCCAAAGATCCTGGCAAGAAGTCAGGCCCGTAATCCGTTTTGACATCATGGAAACAGTCAGGTTAAAAAATTGGTCCACAAAAGATTTGATTTGTGATTAGGAGGAATGACCTATATGGTATAAGTGGGACCTCTACCTATATCCAACCCCTGACCTTAGATCGTTGTGGCCAGTTCATGCCAGGAGCCCGGTGAAATGGTCTTGTCGTCCCCTTAGTTTCTTCAAGCTCAATTTTGATGGGGCATCCAAAGGAAATCTAATGCTTGTAGGATTTGGAGTTGTCTTTCGTGATGACCAAGGTTGGGTCTATCACATTTTAGTGGGTATATTGGGATATGATACAAATAATGTAGGTAATCTTTGGGATCTCATCCATGGAATTCAAATTGTCGCAAATATTGGAATCAATCAATTAACTGTCGAAGGAGATTCTCATATCATCATCGCATTATTTTCCAAGATTCTGAATGGTTCAAAGCATGCCAATATTTCACCTAGTTGGAGGCTCCTAAGCAATATTGACATTTTGAATTCTATGATGCTACCAAATCAAGTTATGATCCCTTCTCATGTTTGTCGAGAGGCCATTTGATTGTGGAAAAGATAGAAAACAATGGAGTCAACAGGTAGGAGATTGATCTGGAATGTGGAAATAATCAAAATCCAAAGCATCCCTTGTTCTTGGAATATAAGCAATTGGCTTCCATGGAAGAAGCCTCTCCATATGGGGTGTCAGTGCAGGTCTAATGAGCATCCATGAACATTCAGATCAACATGGCACCTGGTCGTCCTTTTCCCTAGGTGGGTGCATGGGAAATCTCCATATTATCTCCTTCTCCCCTTAGTTAATGGAACACTAGTGTTTGAAGTGTGAGGCTCATGTGCAAGGTACAGGTGATGAGATGGGAAGTTATACTCAGTGCAATGGGAGATTTAATATGCCATCATTGTATCTCTAGTTTGACGACTCCATACTAATGGTAGTGCAATGTGACGGGTAGGTCTTCATAAGGGTGACAGACTAGAGGTTTAATGCATATAATGTTAGTTTTTGTTATAAAGTATTTTCATTGTCTATTCTAGGTTGTATTGCAAGTCTTATTTCTCATGCAATGCCTCGCATTCATGAGAGAGGACATGCTTGCAAGGGTAAAGGATCTTGATGGCATAAGAATACCTAGCAAGACGACTCGACGCTTTCATCGTCTTACGCCATTATCTCGGTTGGTGAACAATGTCCTCCCTCGATGGCGACAGAAGAGTCGATGGTTCTGAAAGAATAATTCTCATGGGGTTGTTGTAATGAGTGGGAAGAGGAGGGTGTTGTCTCCAATGAAGAAAACCACCAACAACATCTCTTTAGTAGTCATCTTCTCATGATCCCTCCTCATGAAAATACAACGACACATGCTCAAGTCGGGATAAGGAAGAATGATCGCCCTTCTTCTCCAGTTGTGATCCCTCAACATATGGGTGACCAAACAGGAGCTCGTGTGGAGCTAGTTTTTGAAGTTCGAAGTGAGATAGCGGATATCAAATTCTAAATGGAATAATTGGAGTGCAAGGTCAATTTACTATTGGATCTTCATTATCAACGTGACCAACCTCGACTCAATGAGGATATGGATGCTCAAGTCATGACAGAACTCCACTAGCCAATTACCCTTTAGTCTTGACATGTGGACATATTTTCCGAAGACAAGGATCCTCGTCTAGTCTCGTAATTACATGAAGCTTCAGAGATGGCTCCTCTTCTATGTCTTGTCTGTCGAGCTTCGAGTTTTTCTCTAATGTGGTTGTTCTATTTTTAGTTATAATATGCTACAGGTCTATTGTAATAGTTGAACCTTTACATTTTTGTGGTTTTCTGAAGCAGGACTTTGTTTTTAACTTGGTCCAGGCTTGCGTTGGTTTCCATTCTTAGCAACCCAAGACCAAGAACACTATGCTTGTAAATGCATTGTTTCTTAAAAGATAATTCCAATTTCTTACTTACCAAAAAAATATTTTTTGAAATTAAAGTTATTGAAATAAATAAATTAAAACATAATTTTGATGAAAATTATATAAACATCATTTCAAATGTATTGTAATTATCCATACATTTGAGAAGAGTTTTTTTGGGAAAAAAATATTAAATTTCTTAAATTTAATAATAAAAATGTGTGGTACATATGGATAATAATTTTGTTAAAGAATAATGAAAAAAAAACATTCTTAAAAATGTTATATATACAAATAATTTTTTTTTTTTAATGTTAATATTTTATTTATTTATTTATATAAAAGTGAAATTAAAAGATTTAAATTTAATAATAATAATATATGATACATGTGTATACTAAACCTTTATCAAAGTTTTTATTTATTAAAATATAATAATAATAATAATTTATAGTACATATAAATTTAAAACTTTAAAGTTTTTATTTAAAAATTAGATTTTGAAAGTTTTTATTTATTAAAATAAAATAATAATAATAATTTATAGTAAATATAAATTTAAAACTTTAAAGTTTTTATTTAAAAATTAGATTTTCAAAATTTTTATTTATTAAAATAAAATAATAATAATAATAATTTATAATACATATAAATTTAAAACTTTAAAGTTTTTTATTAAAAATAGATTAGTGATTCTTAAGTTTAATGATAGAAAAGATGTGGTCCATTAATATATGAAACTTTGTCAAAACCTCAAAAATAAAGGACAATAAATGAGTGGTAGTGCTAATATTTTGACTCGCGAGCCCACTACTCGAATGTTCTTTTCTAAACACTCGTGCTAACCTTTAAATTAGCGCACCCAACTTTTGTCCTTGTTTTTGGTAAATAGTCATGTATGTTACTTAGAAGGTTAAAAAGCATAATATCTATTACATAAACTTTTTTTTTCTTTGTCATTTTATTTTTTTTATTTTTACTGGGGAATCGGCAACTCCCAGTTCTCGTACTCGCGTGACACGGGGTCGATCCCCAGGCGGCTACCTCTATAACCCTAGGTGCAACCACCCAGCCCGCAAGAATGGCGCACAAGTAAGTCCGGGTGAGAATCGAACATGAGACTTCATTTACAAATTTCCTTCCATTTACACAGCACTTGCCAATCCGTCTACACCCGTGTGGGCTTCTTTGTCATCTTATTATCATGACCTTATAATGAGGAATTAGAGTAATTGTGAATATGTTTAAGAGTAAATTTTTAATCAGATCCAATTTATTATAAATTATAGATGTTTTTTTAAGTAATGTGTTGTGTTTTGGTAAATGTTTAAATTAATTGAAATAATTTTTAGAGTTTTTAAAATTGAAAGCGATGGGTAAGATTTGATCTACTTATATGTGCATATGTCACAAATGTAATTACATGTTCGATTATTACCCCAAGATTATGGACTTTTCACCTTGTTGACAAATATCTTATCATGTTTATTAATAAAGGGGGTTTTTAAATTGTGAAAAATAAAGTCAATATATGGTAGGTATTGGGGTTGGGGAGATACAAGGTTTCAAGGAGTTTATAAGTATTGGGGGGTATAAAAAGGGGTATCTAGTAAAAATAGAGTTTTTTATTATTATTGGAAAGATATATTGGGAGGGGGGTTCAACAAAAAAAAATTGGAGATATTTAGCAATATCTAATTAAATTAGGGGTATTCTTTAATATCCCACGAATGCATGTGACATGTCACTGAGTGAAGAGTTCATGCTTAACATGCTTAAGGTGAACCGTGGCTCTATAAAAAAACCTTAAAGGTATTGAACCTTGCCCAATGGTGAAAAATTATTGCTCCTCACCATTAGATCCAACCCCTTTGGGCATTTTGTTTGTTTGTGTGTGTGTGTGTGTGTGTGTGTGTGTGTGTGTTCTTAACTATGGATCTATCAACCACCAAGAAGGATCAAATCCTTATATGTGCAAACCATTTCGTAAACTCTTACTCCAAAAAAACAAATTTCACCTCAAGGGATTTTATCCTTCTCAACACTTTCTAGATGTAGAATTAAGCTAGATCCAGGTGTATCTACCTCTAAGACCATATAGATTGGCATTGAAACCCAACACAATCCATTAGTTCATTACCTTTGTTATTACTTCATTAGGCATAATCCAGGGTTCCTTGAGAATCAATCTAAGTAAGACACAATAAATTGGTAAAGGTGAGACATCTAAAATGTGTGATGTTAACAACCTTTTATGGAACTATATTGTAAGTCATGTATTAGTTCCATGTTCTCGGTGGACACTGGTAGCCACCCACATGTTCTAGTAACTCAAACTAGTTCCACATTTTGGTAATACTACGACAATTTTTCAAGTCCCAAACTTTCGGTGCATTTTTCAATCATTTCTCTCGTGTTTTTGGCCTACCAAATACATAGAGCATGGATTAAGCTTTGTAGTGGTCCAAGAAGCACCCTAAATGATGTTTGTATGCAAAATTTAGAGCCTCAAGAAGTTGAGATCTCAACTAACCTCCTCGAAGCCTACATTCCTTTTTCCATATCATTTACTAGGGTTAGAGTTTTGGATCTTTAGGGTTTTTCTTCTTTGGGTGTCATATTTTATGTTAAAAGGAAATGTTGGCCTTTTGTAATGTCTTCTTACGAATGAATGTAACTGACATTTCTTTCTTCAAATATAAGCTTATGATACCATTCTAGCTAGTTTGTATTGATTTACATTTTACAATCTTTTGTTATTTTGGTCTTTCATAGAATTTGAGTTTCAATATATTATTGTGCTCTTTGCAATATCTTTGTGTGTGTGTTCAGATTTATAATTTTGTCTTCATTTCATTCTCTATATAATCCAGATTAGTGGTATCAAAGCAATATGCTCTTTCTTGTTTCTCTGTGTGTTTCCCCAACAAGTTCAAGGTATAGGGATTTGGGTCTCAACCTAACTAAGCTTGAGGAAGAACACCCTCACTAGCCCAAGCAACCTTTGATGGTAGAAGAAAAGAGAGATGATGGAGTAGGAGGTTCTATCAAGTTGTTCTAGATGAATCACTTGTGTGACAAAGGAATAAGATATGGATGACTTCACCCAAATCCTTCGATGACTTCAAACTATAGTAGAGACACCTTCAAGAAGCATTCAATTCAAAGGTGTGACTTCCTTAAGGTATAAGTTAACTTTGATTTTTTTTTATTTGAACACTAGGTAGACATAGATACTTTGGAGAAATTGTAACTCTCTTAAAGGGTTTTACTCTATTGAATTTTTTTCCAACGTCAATAAGATCACCTTTTCATTCCTTATGTCACTTTCCATGTCAAAGATTGGTGGTATAATTTCTAGGAGAGACATGTCAGAGATGATTTTGCAACATTTAGGAAAAAACCCATTTGGCCATGTTTTGTTGATGCCCTCAAGGCGGAATCCTACCTTGTCAAAAACTATGATGACCAATATAGAAGGTGGACAAATTTGCACTAGGATAGAGACCAAACGATGCCAAAGTACACTAATATATTCCATAACTTGCACTCAAAGTTGGGTATCAAAGACTCTGACTGGCACTTGGTCCTGAAGTACCATAGTGTTGTAGGAAAATCTCCCTGTAGACAGGTAGATCTCCTCTTGAGAGCTAGACTCTTAACTCTAAGACAGAGAGTGCTTAACATGGACACTGACTTCCTTTTATATCTAATCAAGCTAATGAATGAAAGAGAAGGAGGAAGGCATGTACCTTATGAACGTCATTTGTCCCTGCAAGGTCCATAATGAGCTTCGATCTTGAACTCCTTGGTAGGTCCTGCAAGACAAACAAAAGCACAAAATACTTCCTACTCTACTGAGATTAGCTCAAACATAGATCCATCTAATGTAGACAAACTTATATGGAACAAGTACAAGTTTGAAAGAAACAGGTCAAGCATTGATTGTATTAATGAGAACAAAATGTTACTTATAGCCATAGATGTGAGTGCAACAGCTTTATCAAGTTCTTCTTGTCCAAACCCTTGCTTAAACCGTCCACACACAAAATGTTGATGGTCCAAATGACATCTTCCTCATGAGATCATAAGTTAGATGCTTCAGAATACTTTCCCCTCACTTCTCATGAGATCATAAGTTTGGTATCTCTAAACTCCTCTCTCTCCCCTCCTCCATGGAAATCCCTCATTATATAGGATTTGGAGGCTTAACCACCATGGAGAGGATCTCTCATCAGATCCACTAAGAAAGGGATTTCTAAGATATTTAGGGAGAAAATATCTCTTAAGGATTTTGGGGAGGAAATATGTCTCAAGGATTTTAAGGAGGAAATATTTCAACCATCCATGAGATCCTCCACCTTCCCTAAAAAATAAGAAACCAAATGTGAGGTGGATTCTTACACTTAATTACTTTATTTTCCATGAATATTAATAATAATTCATGTGCACTTTATTGTCACACTTAATCAATTTCTTTTCTATGAATATTAATAATAATTCATGTGTACTTGATATTTTGGCCTTTATGTAATATATCCCTCCTCCACATTGACTAAGTATTATGACATAGGTTATTCCATGGTGTCAAGGTGTATGAAACGCTTATATGACACTTTACGACACTTAGGGAGAGGTACCTAGGTGTGCAAATTTCATGTGTAACAGAATTCCCCCTAAAGTGTGATGTCAAAAGAGAGAATGATGGCCAAAACACTTTGCAAATCTTTAAAGCAAGGGTGTGGAATCAGAGAACCTGGTAGAAGCTGCAAACAACCATCAAACAAATGTTATGACATGTTTCAAACCCAAGGCAGGCATACCTATGCTTGAGTGATAAAAGACTTTCAAGGTATGGACGCCATAAAATACACTACGGATCCATAATTATATTGACAAAAAGGTATAGCCACTGAAGATACACTATGGATCTATACTCCCATGACCTAAACTAATCGTAGCCACAAAGAATACACAGTGGATATATGAGATGAAAAGACATAGCCACGACCAATACAAAGTGGATCTATGTGACAATATATGTGTCAATGCTCTAGAGAAACTCCGTCGCAACCTGGGAAAAGTACATATCAGAGTGATCACTCAACCCAGGGTTTTCTTACCAATCCCTATGTAGTACAAATCTAACCATGTGAATAGATGTCCTGATGTCGAACATGCCAAGAACCACTTGATTACTAGTCAATGATGTAAACCGTTAACAAGCGCGAGGGATGTCACCATTGATGTCAATGATTCCCAGGGTACGCTAGTACATTCCAACGAATGTGAATGGATGAGCTGAATTCGAACATCCATGGAATCATCCGATCAGAGGTCAATGATGTAAACCCACTGTCAAACGTGAGGAGGCCTACCATTGAGGCATGCAGGTCCCAAAGTACTAACTGGTTTCTAAGTCTAGTTCCTAGATAATGTGTTGAAGTTGACAGGAATAGACTCGTCGAATGAGGGCCTTAATGTATCCCCCATAAAAGACACGAAATAGACACAGAGATGTAATTGGTAAATCAAATGAACATGGACTGACACAGGTATTGAAACAAGATATTTGTGATGGCTGACTCTCGAGGCAGATACTTCCCTTGAACACTGAGGTACAATAGCAGAAACATGACATGGACCAAAACATGATGATGGAGTGGATACTGTGACTATCGTCGGGTGACCCAAAGGAGTAAGAAAAACTCAAAGGATTGGTTTAGTGTAGAGGTTCAGCGGATTAATATGTGCGCAAAGACAAAGTGTCGTGTTCAAATGTGACTCTAAGAGTTATTGGTAATGTTCTCAAAAACTGCTAGGCTTGCTTCCTTTTATTTTTCCCCCATCCAGATAGATGAGTACCTCTATTTAATTTAATGAGCTCGAGGAGGGTAACACATGCTCGATATAAATCACCTTCAGTAAGTTCCTCTTCCTTTGTTTAATGAACTGGAAGAAGTAAGAGTTCGGTCCCATATGGGCCCTTCAGTGTATAATTGTTTAACGAGTCCAGAGAAGGTAAACTCAGTGGTTTTTCATATTTAGAGAGTCTGAAAATGACTTAAAGACGACTCCAATGTGGTCCTTTTTCATAATGTTAGTCTCGCGAGGCCGAAAAAGAGATAAAATACCAGTTGAAAGACGCCCTTTCAAACCTTTTAATGAGTGTGAAAGGAAGCAAGATCACTCGACAATCTTTTCACGTTTAGAGAGTTTGAAAAGAGCTTAAAGAAGACTCCAGGGGGTTCCTTTTTCGTATATCCATGCGATCCCGAAAAAGAGATAAAAGGTTGCTCAGTTACATTCTCATGTTTTTACAAGCGCAAGAAAGAACAAAGACTAAGCTCGGTACTCTGCCCCCAGCTTGAAAGCTAGTGGCTTGACTCCAGAATGATCATCAAAGGCTAGAGATATGCCCCCCAAGCTTCAATTCATTCACCGACTTTGAGGTTGTCACCAATTTCTATGCTAGATGGAGAAAAAGGATACAGGTGGACGAGATGAAGGTTCAAAAACAAGACCTAACGAAAGACTCGACTCAACATCTACGAGATCTGGCGAAAGACTCAACTTGAAGGGAGAGGTGATTGTTTCATTTTTTAATGAGCTTGACACAGGAAAAGAACTATGCTCAAGACCTTTGTTTCATTTTTTAACGAGCTTTCTACAGAGAGGAAAAACTATGCCCGTGTCTTCTTCTTGATCATGGCTTCCAAGAGGATAATGCTCTGGAAGGACACCATGTCAAGGGACAAAAATCGGTCATGGCTTCCAAGAGATCTTCACTGGATGGAAGAAAAATTCTTTGGAAGGAACACAAGTCGAGGGTCTCGATAGGGGTAAGGAGATCAGATTCCAATAGCCCTACCGAAAAGATCACCATGTCAACTACTGGATCTAAATCATTGGAAGTTGAAGTCATGGGAGACAACGCCACATAATTAACATGTGGCAGGGGCGATAGTGTCTACATATAAGAACCATTTAGGGAAGTAATCTAGTCAGGACCAATGAATGAAAGTTGATCAATAGTCACAATTATTTCATCGTGAGGGAAATATATCATGCGGAAAAGAGTGGATACAACATCTTTCATGGCATAGACATAATCCCGCCCAAGAAGTAAAGTGAAATCCAAGGGGTCTCGGACTACCATGACATCAATAAAGACAGTTTTCCCTCCCAAAGTTACAGGAAACTGAGAAAGGGTCCCTAATGGTTGGTTGGTTCTTCTGTTAAAAGCTAACAGATTCTGTGTAACCGGTGCAATTTGAGGACAACCGAAAGTGTGCCAAGCAACAGAAGACAAAATACTAATGGACGCACCTTCATATATCAACATTTGAGGAACGCCCAGATCACAAACCTGTACTGTAATCTGGAAAGGAATTTGAGAGGGAAGACGAGGTCCAGTTAGCGCACCCCAATCAAAAAGGATGGCCTCATTACTTGGAGGGGGTTTCACGGGAGAAGGAGGAATGCCCCCCGGTACGGTAGATTCTGTATCAACGAGAAAAATGTGGGCAGTATCGGGTTTACTCTCTAGAGGGAGAGTAGGATCGACCAATGGTGGACTTGCATCGACCAATGGTGGACTTGGATCGACCACTTTGGCACTCTTTAGAGGAAGAGCGGGATTGATCGACGATGTAACCAAAACAACCACTTTGGCACTCTTCGAATGAAGGGTGGGATCGACCAATGGCGGAACCGGATCAACCGCTTGGGTTGCACTCTCTAACGGGAGAGATGGATCGACCAAAGATGGGATCGGATTAACCACTTTGTCAACTGGTTCAACTAAGGACATGACCAGATTGATGACTTGATCAATCGGATTGACTGATGAAGGGATCGGAGCAACCACTTTGGCACTCGTCAGAGGAGGAGTGGGATTGACCATGTTGGCACTCTTCAGATGAAGGGTAGGACTGAACAATGACAGGAGTGGATTAGTCACTTGGGTTTCACTTTTTGGATGAGAAGTGGGGCTGATCGATGACAAAAATAGATCAACTACTTTGGTTAGTGGTTCAACCGAGGATGAAACTATATTGACCACCTGATCAACCGGACTGATAGGGGATGGAACCAGATTGACCAGTCCATCAACTAACGATGGGTCGGGGGAAATCTTATGATAACCTTTTGGAAGTTGAAGTTTTTCCAAAAGAGAAGAAGCCTCGTCCATATGAGGACAAAGGTGAGAGTAATGATCACCTTTACATAACATGCAAGGGAACTTAACAGTTTTCTTCTTCTTACCAATATTAACATCACTAGTTGATGGGGTATCATCGGCATGAATGACAGAGGCCGATGACGTGGAGGACCACATTTCTAAGACCTTGGGAATACCAGGGAAATCCCTCAGTAAATGGTCACCCTTACAAAGACTGGAAGGGAATTTGGGTTTTAGATTCTTCATTTTAATCTTATTGACCTCATCAACACTCCCAGTACTATTAATAGTAACTTCCTGCTTGGATCCAACATCTAATGTTGTTGGGGCCTTGGTCCTTTTCGATCTCTTCTGCTTCTGATCAACCTGGCTACTTGCTTTAGAGCTTTCGCTAGGTGAAGAAGGAGAAAGGGAAGGAGACTTAATGGGTGAAGAAGGCAAAAGGTCGACATGAGGTTGATGTGTGGGTGGTGTAATGACATCTAAAGTATTAGGTGCAATTGAAACATTGGGAGGATTCAAGATCACCGGAGTGGGGAACAACCAAACTGGTAATCCGATGGTGAGTCTTGGAAGAATCAGTGTGGAAATATATGGAGGACCAAAGTTTCCAAAAGAAGGAAAGGTGTAAGGTTCCTTGGGACAAGGGGTTCCTCCATTGGTACTCTCGGGATTCGATGCCATTAACACTAAATCGACCTAAGGCCTACCAAGTAACACAACCAACACATGCTATGAATCTGCGAAGCAAACAATCAAACAAAACCTTCCTAGAATGAAATCACTAGTTGGTGATGAAATCCAACATCACAAGATCAAAATAGGAAGAGGCGGGGATAGAGCGGGTGGATTAGTTACGTTGGTGAACTGCTTAACGAACTTACGCCTTGGTGCAAGCTTCCACGCAGTAATTGTGGATTTACCCTCCAAGGAGCCTGAGTGAGTTTGAACAATGTATGTTCCAGGTATAATGAGACTTTCCTTTACCATCACCTTGTGTAAGACCCTAAAGATTGTGGCTACTAAGGTCACCAAATCGCAGTCAACCCCTGGGTGGGTACAGTCGACAGTCTAGTCTGAATGTAAGGGCAGGGTATCTATCCCAAAATCAACTTGAAAGGTTTCCACTCAACATTGTGGGTATACCTTCAAGCGACCCCTATAATACGATCCGACTACTACAATTAGTCAAACCATGGAGGGATAATCTCCGTAGCTTTCTCGAGTGTGACCTCGTGCGTAACCCCCGTGTGAGAGGGGGATCCCAGAAATCCTATACGAAAATTGGATTTCACTCTCCCTACTGCAAGATACTAAGTTTGTTTGATAGATTTGGAAAGTTATCCTTTCAACCTATTCCAAAGCCCTACACCTTAAACTAATGTAGGTTTGCTAACAAAGATGTAAAAAGTTTAATAAATTTTACGTAAGCGTTGATTTTAGTGGTTGTTCTCTACTCAGAGGTGTATGAGAGTGAATATTGATGATATTACGACTCAGTTCCCAAAACATGCATAAGAAATGATAAGCAGTCTTTTCTTTCAATGAATGTCTATTTTAAGGGAAGGAGAAAGATTTTCCTTTCACTGTCAAACACCAAGATGAAATTACCTCATGCAACAGTCCTCAATAAGGAATCTAATGCAATGCTAAAATGGGTATATGTGACTGATAACCAGTAGATGTAAATCTTCCTATGCTAATCGGACTTCAAGAGTTGTGAGATTTAAGCAATCTGGAAGCAAACTTCACATAAACCAAAAGACACCCTTGTTGTGATCAAACAAGAAACAGAAAGCCAAAAACTAAAAAGGAAGGAGAAATATCTTAGACAACATGACTCAAAGATCAGAAATAAAAGTAGAAAATACCTTTGAAACCCTTACAAAGTTTTCACTCATTCAAATAAACGAGAAGAAAACGACAAATTACCTCCAAATCGTGAAGGAAAAATTGCAAAGTAAGGAAAAATGTCAGAAAAAATCCAAACAAAAGAGGATGAATCCTTAGAAAACAGGGTACTGAAGGCCAATGCCAAGATGGACTGAAAGTATGAGACCCTAAGAAAATGTAAAAAACAGAAACTAAACCCCAAAAATTGAAAAACTAGAGGGTTTTTCACAAAAAGGGGGAGTGCTCTGGTGTAAGGGGCACCAGAGCATTATAACGCTCTATGTAAGACCAGGAAGGAGAAATGGTGCTCTGATAACAAGGAAGGGGAGTGATCTGCTTCAATCAGCTCACAAAATTTCCCAGAAACTCAAAAATTCAAGAAAATCCAGCCAATCAGGGTGATCATGATGACACAAAGAGGCAATCAAACCATTCTAAGAATACAAAATTCAATGGAGAAGAAAAAATGAGTGGGAAAAGGGCCAAGACAAGATCTGGGAAAGGAAACAAAAATCATATTTCCTCCCTAGTGGAGTCGCCAATTTCTGTTGTAGGAAAATCTCCATGCGGACAGGTAGATCTCCTCTTGAGAGCTAGACTCTTAAATCTAAGACAGAAAGTGCTTAACATGGACACTGACTTCCTTTTAGATCTAATGAAGCTGATGAACGAAAGAGAAGGAGGAAGGCATGTACCTTATGAACGTCGTTTGTCCCTACAAGGTCCAAAATGAGCTTCGATCTTGAACTCCTTGGTAGGTCCTGCAAGACAAACAAAAGCACAAAAGATTTCCTACTCTACTGAGATTAGCTCAAACATAGATCCATCTAAAGTAGACAAACTTATATGGAACAAGTACAAGTTTGAAAGAAACAGGCCAAGCATTGATTGTATTAATGAGATCAAAATGTTACTTACAACCATAGATGTGAGTGCAGCAGCTTCATCAAGTTCTCCTTGTCCAAACCCTTGCTTAAACCGTCCACACATAGAATGTTGATGTTCCAAATGACATCTTCCTCATGAGATCATAAGTTAGATGCTTCAGAATACTTTCCCCTCACTTCTCATTAGATCATAAGTTTGGTATCTCTAAACTCCTCTCTCTCCCCTCCTCCATGGAAATCCCTCATTATATAGGATTTGAAGGCTTAACCACCATGGAGAAGATCTCTCATCAGATCCACTAAGAAAGGGATTTCTAAGATATTTAGGGAGAAAATATCTCTTAAGGATTTTGGGGAGGAAATATCTCTCAAGGATTTTAAGGAGGAAATATTTCAACCATCCATGAGATCCTCCACCTTCCCTAAAAAATAGGAAACTAAATGTGAGGTGGATTCTTACACTTAATTACTTTCTTTTCCATGAATATTAATAATAATTCATGTGCACTTGATTCTCACACTTAATCAATTTCTTTTCAATGAATATTAATAATAATTCATGTGTACTTGGTATTTTGGTCTTCATGTAATATATCCCTCCTCCACATTGACTAGGGATTGTGACATAGGTTATTCCATGGTGTCAAGGTGTATGAAATGATTATATGACACTTTATGACACTTAGCGCAAGGTACCTAGGTGTGCAAATTTCATGTGTAACACATAGTATCCTACACGGCTACATCCAAATAATGATGGAGTTATTGGAAATGTCCTCAATAGGAGCTACTTATCTATAAGATTTTAAAATCAAGAAAAAATTTAAGTATAAGAATAACAGGGAGTTTGGGTCTACAAATCTGACGTAGTAGAGGCATCGTAAAGACAACCCTAACTCACCAAAAATAGGACAGAGCAAGGATAGCCAACCTTAGTGTAACTAGTCCAAGCCATAGGAAAAAATGGGTAATGAGATGTTAAAGAAGGACACTAGAAAGTGGCGTGAGTTCCACAAAATCCGTTGGCACAAAAATAATTAATCTCACTTGAACAAGTAATTGCCAATCGAACTAAAAGCCTCAAAGTTAGACTTTGATTCAAATCCAAATAATGGAAAGCGGATCATCAATGTAGAAATCAATGCTACTATCACAATCATAAAGATCCAACCAGAAGAGTTAGAGGATCATGAGGAAGGTGAGGGCCTCTTCCATTCATAGAAGTGGGTGAAGGGGACTTTGTGATTTGAATTGGATCTTCACCCAAAACATTTTGTAAAAATTGTAATAAACTTGTAATTGTTTTTTGTATTTTTTTTCTCGTTTGTCTTTTTGGAAAAAAATTGGAAGCGGAAATGAACCATTGTGATGGTTGGCCTTCCAAATCCAACACATTAAAATTGAGGGTTGTAGTGAAGAAGGAAAAAAATGGAGGAATACAAGGAGAACTCAGGAAGTTTCCAGAGATGAGAGCTCAAAGAGTGTAGCCAACTTGAAGATTGGTGGACGAAGGAGTCAAGGATCCTATCCACGATGAGTGAAGGTGTTGGCGACGGAAGTCACTCCTGGATTGCTTGCAGGAGCAGAGCCCGACGCCCATCAGTTTTATGTCACGGTAGTTTTTAATGGGTGATCAAATGGACAGAGACTCGGGAGATGTCACTCTAACTCAGAGACTGGGTCCGGCATGTAAGAAACAAAGGAGGTCTTGATCTAAATTCAGTCAGCGGGTTGATTAAAAGGTGAACAGGTGGAAGACCTGATAAGAAGAGTGAACAAGCTACTTCGGGCAACAGACTTTCAATAATTTGCAGAAGAAAAACTCTGAAGGCGAGATCCTCTGGTTCAGATCTTCGAGAAACTGAAAGGGGGACTTGACTGGATTCTCCAATTCCAAGTCGTTTCAGCGTTACAGAAAATCACAAGGACTAATTAGAGACAATGTGACTGTCACAGTGATCAAATTCTACATCATCCTATAACAGTTACAACTCGACTGGATTCTCCAATTCCGAGCTGCTCTAACACAGTTGAACAAAGGCGTGAAAGAAACTGACATTCATAAGGCAAGAAGTCTCAAGAGTCCATACATAACCAGAAATAATAGTGCTTCATTAAATCTTTACAACCGCGAGCCTTGCTCAACCATCCATTCTTTACAAAATACAAAGACTGAGTCTATATACTCAGAAAATTCGCCTAACAGCAGCGTGCTCAGTCTTCCATGGCTTGGTGTCCTTTTAGCCAAATTCAGACGGGTATTCTTTGTCAGACGCCACCTTAACTGCGCATGGCTCCTACAGGAGGAGTAGCTGAGCCATTAAGTGTCGGGCTAGCGTGTGCAGACTTCCTCCGGCTGGTCGAAGACTCGACATGGCTTCTTTAGAAAAATGGGTACACAGGACCCTCTCGAGCAGACCACCTGCCAGATTATCCATACCTTGCACTTAATGCCTGAGGAGAGGTTTCAACCACCCCTTCTCGTCTTCATTTACTCCAGGAGAAAACCATGATCAAGGTCAGATCAGATGGCCCATGGAGATCACGATGATCCTTTCAGCAACTAGACTCGATGCCTTTGGCCCCCTTTTCATGGCTCCTTTCTTTCCCAAGTGACCACGGGCTGTGACCCTGTGTCTATTCCCAAAATGCTTTCGGCGTTCGCAAATGGAAGGAGTTAATCCTTGCTTATTCATATCTGTGATGAGCGAAACGCCGAGATGGCCTAATTGGGTGCCACGCATCCCTCTCAGATTTGATGGCCCTGAACTTACCTGGTGATGCTGCGGGCCCGGGTCCTGGATGCTCCTGGCACCTCGCGCATCGGGAATATGACAGGCTATTCTTTTGTATTTCGAAGTCGCGATGGGCAAAAAGGCGAGGAGCCTAATCGCACGCCAGGTGTCTCCTGTGGATGAATGGCTGAGGCTTCTTCACGATGTTGCGGGCTCGCCTCTGGGCACTTTTGGCACTCCAGGGTTCAGGGTTTCAGGATGTGAGATGATGAGGGATTTTCACCCTTCGAAATCCTGATTGTCGATATGCCGACTAGATCTCGCACTATGTGTCGCGGGATCAGACGACCCAGATTCAGTCTCAGCATAAAGCCGCTTTCTTTGACGTTATACATCGGTCAACTTGCTAGCCCCGATATTCCGATGACCATTGATCCGCTCTTATGGATGGATCTGGGCTACTGACATCGTAATTCCACCCGCCCACTTGATTGGAAGCCTCAAAATGAGATTTTTTCCATGCTGCGCTTGAGCGCTTCTCGTGCGACTTGCAGACCCAAATACTTTTGCACCTAGAACAAGAAATGTCGCTAACATTAGGCTCCATGGGGGATAGAGTCGTCCCTGAGATGCTCTAAGAACTCATTCCGCAGCTTCAGTGCCTTGCTGTTGGGCTATGGAGTCAGGCTCAAAACATCCCACTGCTGAAAATACAAGCCGAAAAATAAAAGCAGCAAAATAAAAATACATGCTCAAAGGAGCTTATTTATATACAATCCTAAACTAATAAAACACTTTACATGGGGTTAGGTGAAAGCAGACTTCCACCATAGCCAATCAAGCAACTTCCTAAAGGTAATCTCTTTCTTTCTGTCGATGATCACCAGCAGATGGTGTAACCGTGACAGCAGAACCGCTACACTCTTCAACTTCTTCTCACAAGGTGAAGTTGATATGGAATAGGGTGGCTCCAAGGCATAAAGGACATGCCACTTCATGTATTCGCCGACAGGGTCATAGAATGAGTGGCGAATTTCAGAAAATTGGTGATAGGCAGCCTCCTCTGCTTCAGAGTTGCTCACATGTGGTTGAATATCTTTGATAAGCACAGGTGAGTGGACAACTGACGTAGGCTCATTGATCTCAGGCGGTAGCTGCTCGCTGACTGGCTCTGGAATGAAATATGTGCTCAGTTGTTCCTCTGGTTCCTTTTCCTCTTCTTGGATCTCCCTCAGGTCAGATTCATATTCATCATAAATAGGGACCATGGGGTGGTTTTGCTTGTTGACTGGCTCTTCAGTATCTTTATAGTGATCAAATGTAGGATAAGCTTGCTGCTCATCATCACTATAATATACATCAAAAAGGAGTTGTCCTTCATTGATATGACCTTCCTCCAGAACAGTGATCCCGTAAAAAAAATTTGTTTCAGGGACAGTGGGACCTGCTGCTTCTGGCTGCTCATACATAATCCTTTTCTCTTTAATCCCAAGTAAAAATATATCGTGAGAAATCCCCTGGGGGGAAAGAGAAGAAACCTCTTCCAAAACTAACCCCTCTTTTAAAAAAAAGGGGTCTTCATCATCATGAGCAGAGCTGCTAGGAACATCTGCTTCAACCCGATATCCAAGTGAGTCATCTACCATGGACCACATTTTCTCTATAAACTCACAATTTCCACAAGAGGCAT
>ML807141.1:203310-225268 GCA_009831015.1 Picea engelmannii
AATGATGGATGGAGCATTAATAAAGAGATAAGGTGTTTGGTGGGGAGTAAAGGTGCGAGGGCGGTGAAGGAGGCATAAGGGAAGGAGGAGGATTCACTTTGGGGGGATTATTCATTCATGCATTCTACGAGAGAGGAGATTTTTGGGAGCTTTGAGACAGAGTTAGTTAACAGTGGGATTTACAGTGCACCGGGGCTGAGGGGTTTTGGGCTTGGAGGGCTAGGACGTCCATAGATGTCCTAGGGCCAGGCGTACTGGTCGGTAGGGTGGCTGGTTTTGGGGTGTTCTAAGGAGCAGGTTCAAGCAAAGGTTCAAGCGAAGGTTCAAGCTGCTGCAGATAGTAGCATCAGAGACAGGTATTTAAACTCAAAATTGTGAATTGTTTACTTAAATTTAATATTTATTGCCAAATTTTATTTACGCAAGTATGGAGATAGTTTTGAAATTTTGAAAATTATACTTCTTAAAAGATTACAGAAATTAAATAAATTGGTAGAAATATAAGTGTCTTTACGAATCTGGTCTTTACATCTATATAAATGTCTTTACAATTCCGGTCACTACAACAATGGAGTCGCCAGGTGCACAGTAGCAATATTTAAGGGCTCTGATGTCTGATGCACCTTCAGAATCAAAGGTTCAATGTCGTTCTGCCCAGGGAAAATCTTCAACTTCCTCCCCAGCAACGATGCCAGAAATGTTGGCGATGGAAGTCACTCCTGGATTGCTCGCATGAGTAGAGCCCGACGCCCATCAATTTTATGTCACGGTAGTTTTTAATGGGTGATCAGATGGACAGAGACTCGAGAGATGTCACTCTAACTCAGAGACTGGGTCCGACATGTAAGAAACAAAGGAGGTCTTGATCTAACTTCAGTCAGTGGGTTGATTAAAAGGTGAACAGGTGGAGGACTTGATAAGAAGACTGAACAAGCTACTCCGGGCAACAGGCTTTCAGTAATTTGCAGAAGAAAAACTTTGAAGGCGAGATCCTCTGGTTCAGGGCTTCAAGAAACTGAAAGGGGGACTTGACTGGATTCTCTAATTCCAAGTCGTTTCAGTGTTAGGGAAAATCACAAGGACTGATTAGAGACAATGTGACTGTCACAGTGATCAAATTCTACATCATCCTATAACAGTTACAACTCGATTGGATTCTCCAATTCCGAGTTGCTCTAACACAGTTGAACAAAGATGTGAAAGAAACTGACATTCATAAGGCAAGAAGTCTCAAGAGTCCATACATAACCAGAAATAACAGTGCTTCATTAAAGATTTACAACCAGGAGCCTCGCTCAACCATCCATGCTTTACAAACTACAAAGACTGAGTCTATATACTCAGAAAATTCACCTAACAGTGGCGTGCTCAGTCATCCACGGCTTGGTGTCCTTTCAGTCGAATTCGGACGAGTATTCTTTGTTAGACGCCACCTTAATTGCGCATGGCTCCTACAGGAGGAGTAGCTGAGCCATTAAGTGTCGGGCTAGCGTGTGCAGACTTCCTCCGGCTGGTCGAAGATTCGACATGGCTTCTTTAGAAAAATGGGTACACAGGACCCTCTCGAGCAGACCGCCTGCCAGATTATCCATACTTTGCACTTAATGCCTGAGGAGAGGTTTCAACCACCCCTTCTCATCTTCATTTACTCCAGGCAAAAACCAGGATCAAGGTCGGATCGGATGGCGCATGGAGATCACGATGATCCTTTCAGCAACTAGACTCGATGCATTTGGCCCCTTTTTCATGGCTCCTTTCTTTCCCAAGTGACCACGGGATGCGACCCTGTGTCTATTCCCAAAACTCTTTCGGCGTTCGCAAATGGAAGGATTTAATCCTTTCTTATTCATATCTGCGATGATCGAAACGTCGAGATGGCCTAATTGGGCGCCATGCGTCCCTCTCAGATTTGATGGCCCTGAACTTACTTGGTGATGCTGTGGGCCCGGGTCCTGGACGCTCCCGGCACCTCGCACATCGGGAATATGACAGGCTATTATTTTGTATTTCAAAGTCGCGATGGGCAAAAAGGCGAGGAGCCTAATCGCGCACCAGGTGTCTCCTGTGGATGAACGACTGAGGCTGCTTCGCGATACTGTGGGCCCGCCTCTGGTCACTTTCGACACTCTGGGTTTCGGGGTTTTGGGATGTGAGATGATGAGGGACTTTCACCCTTCGAACTCCCGACTGTCGATATGCTGACTAGATCTCGCACTATGTGTCGCGGGATCAGACGACCCAGATTCAGTCTCAGCATAAAGCCGCTTTCTTTGACGTTATACATCGGTCAACTTGCTAGCCTCGATATTCCGATGACCGTTGATCTGCTCTTATGGATGGATCCGGGCTGCTGACATTGTAATTCCACCCGCCCGCTTGATTGGAAGCCTCAAAACGAGATTTTTTCCATGCTGCGCTCGGGCGCTTCTCATGCGACTTGCAGACCGAATACTTTTGCGCCTAGAACAAGAAATGTCGCTAACAAAAGGCATCTCTGAGCCATGAAAATATGCATTTATTTTTGTGAGTAACAATGTATGAGTTTTTTTGGCATGCATAGCTCACCCATTGTAATGAATTTCCCAAGAAAAATAAATATTTTTTGTTTATACCGTGTGGGTGCAATCTTCTTTGTGAGGTATATTATGGTTCTGGTTTGAGTTTTATTGCTTGAATTTTTTTTTCTAGTTAATATAATCAATCTTCATTTGCTCAATCCTCTTTGAGTTGCATTTTTAATTATTGATTGGGTTCCACTCATCCACACATTGCATTCCCTCCTTTGGGTGTTTTGTTTTATTACTGGGATAATTTCCTTTTTCTTAGGAAACTTTATACCCCTCTGGGAATTTTTCTTGGTGTTTAGCATCCCAACTAGAAGCTAGTCAGAGTTAGTCATTGTTGGGTCTTTTTTCTTTAGCTAGGCATCTTCCTTTTTCCCATGGGTCGTTTTCCCTTAAGTTGAGTGTCTAAAATCACCCCAAGTCATTTTTCTCTAATGTTGGGTGTCTAAATTAACCCCGGGTCATTTTTCTTTGATGTCAGATGTTTAAATTCACCCCTAGTCTTTTTTGTCTCATGTGCTTAAAATCACCATAGGCATTTTTCTCCATTGTTGAGCTACTAAATTCATCCAAAGAACATTTTCTTCACTGTTAGTCATCTAAATTATCCTCCTCAGCATTTGTCTTCACTATTGGTATTGGTTTAGCGACCACAAGCAATGAAAACCAAGTAGTAAACAACCCAAAGAACAAATATAAAATACAAATTCCACAAAGAATCAACATTGATGAAATGGATATGCCATAGGACCACCATTTACAGATCACTTTGTTACATTTCATTTTTGGAAGTAGAATCCATATGATCTAATCTCAGCAAAGGTCATCAAGACATTAAATTTCCTGACAATGCCACATCTCCAACCATACACTATATATTGGTTGAGATAGGGACAATATTTCACGGTATTCAACCATGTTTCCTACCTTCCAACATAAAATCCTTCAAAGATGAGGTATTGCATGATGTTCCCCAAATTGAAGTTTGTGATGTTTTTTTAGAAGAACCCTATATGAAGACTTGTCATGTTGTTTACAATTCTAGGCCCCATTGTGTCATTGTTCCTTTGGGAGGTCATCTCTGTAGGGTACTAGAGACAGTTACAACTACTGCAATTTCTTTGATCTCAGTAAAGTAGTGTAGGAATCTAATCTCTTGGAATGGGAGATTTGTCCTCTTCATGATTCAATCAGGAGGTGAACGAAAGATAAATATGATATACACAACCTTTGTACATGGTTTCTCTATGCAGTAGAAGCATGTGGATAAGATAGAGGAAGAGTACATAGATATATTCGCTTCACTTATAGGGGTGTCTATTCATTTCTAGGTCAACCATTCAATTGATTTGATACCTAATGCTCCTTTACTTAAATAGTCTAGTGTATAGATGTTCTTTGTTGTGTACTTGTGATATTATTCACATGATTAGCCTCATGTGTTGTATGTTTCCTCTGGCATGTCAAGGGGGCAAAGCCCTTGAAAAAAATGGGATGTTTTTTCTTCCATTTTTGGGCGGTTTTTGGCCAATGATTTTTCGACCCATTGTATTATAATTTTGATTAAGAAATCTAATCGGAGTTGAAAGATTAGGGTTTGGGATTCTGTAGAATCATATATATTGTATTGTAAATGGTAAGTTAATATAATGAGAGTTAGAGGCATGGCTCTAAACATTTGTTGGTTTTCCTAGTTAAGGGTTTCCAGGGTAGATTTTTTTAGTACTATGTGTGAATGTTATTGTTTTCTTTCTATTTTACAAAGAATCTTTGTGTGCATTGCTATAGTGTAAAGGTTTAAAACATACATATAGTATCAGAGCAGGTATTGGCTTTGGTAGGATGCATTTTTTGTTAAGGGTTTGGTTATCTTGGGTATGTGATAAACCTAGTTTCAATAGGATATCTACAGTGGTGATTCTTGCAATGAAAGAAAATGATGAGCAGTTCTAAAATTGAGATTGAGAAATTTAATGGGAAAAGATTTGAGCTTTGAAAGATGAATACGGATGATCTTTTTGTAGACAAAGAATAGTGAGTCATCATGGATCTTGGAATTTCACCTATGGGTATGTCGACGAAAGACTAGATGAAGTTGTATAGGAAAGAAAAGAGCACAGTTTGGTTGTGTCTTTCAGATTTAGTGTTATTGATTGTCTTGGGACAAGCTATTTCCAAGGTGTTATGGGATAATTTAGGGGATTTGTATCAGTCTAGGTCGGACTTGTATCAATCTAGATCGGATTTGTATCAGTCTAAGCCCCTAGTAAACAAAATTCTCCTTTGAAAGAAGTTATACCTCTTGAGGGTGAATGATGGGGACTTGGTAACAGAGAATATAGATTCCTTCAATACTATGATAAGTTTGTTGTTGTCTGTCAACACTAAAAAAAATTATGAAGATAACTGAATTAGTTTACTGTGTTCTTTTCCAAACTCATGGGATAGTTTGGTTGTAGCTATTTGGAGTAATGCAACCACATTAAAGTTTGATGATGTGGTTTCATCCTTGTTATCAAAGGAAAAGAGAAGGAAAATTGTGGGTAGTCAGAGAATGGATTCCTTATCTATAAGAGGGAATTCCCTAGATAGAAATAAAAATAAGCCCTCGAGTGGAAGATTTAAATCTACAGTTAGATCTAAATCTCCAAGAAAATTTTAAGGAAATGTTGGAAATGAGGTAAAATTGAGCATGACAAGAAGGATTGTAGGTCCAAAAGTGTTAAGAGATAGAAGGGATATGATGATGTTCTTTCCACGGAAGGGAAGACCTCCTCAGAGGAAGGAGGGGTTGTGTACTTGGCTTCTTCAAGAACACATGAAGATAGTGATTTGTGGTTGATTGATTCATGTGGTTATTTTCATATGGCTCCCCATAGGGAGTGGTTTTGTGAATATGAAAAGTATAATGGACGTAACATTTTCCTAGGGGATAACTCTATAGACAAAATCATAGGATGAGGAAAATTCAAGTTGTTGCTCAAGGATGGAAGGATTATAATAGTCCCCGGGGGTTTTCACATTCTAGAGCTTGCTAGAAACTTGATATATGTTAGTAAGATGAGTGATGCAAGTGTACATACTATGTTTAAAAAGGAAACCTGCAAAATGGTTTGAGGAGAAATGGTGTTGATGAGGGGAGTTATAAATGGAAATATATACAAGTTTTTGGGGAGAAATACTAGTAATGGGTGTAACAGTTATATTGTTCCTGAGGGTGGAAACCGGGAAGACAAAAACCCTCGTATATATGAATAAAAGACAATTTTATGGCATTAAAGACTAGGACATATTGGAGAGAAGGGCCTTTGAGAACTACATGGTAAAGGTATGGTTGAATGTATTCTTGATTTCAAATTGAACTTTGATTTATACATATGGAAAACAAAACCAGGTAAGATTCTCAATTGGTGCTACAAGAGAAAAGGGAATCTTAGAGTTAGTACATAGTGATGTGTTTGGAACTGTCCATATTCCATCACCAGGTAAATATATGTACTATGTTTCATTCATTTATGATTTCTCAAGGAATGCATGGGTTTATTTCCTTCTAAATAAATTTGAGGTCTTTGGTAAATTTAAATAGTTTAAATCTCTTGTGGAGAACCAGACATAGAAGAAAATAAAGGTGTTGAGGATATATAATGGTGGAGAGTTCTACATGAATGAGTTTGAGGAATTATATAAGAAGTGCAGTATAGCAAGGAAGAATTGTACTCCATAAAAATATCAATAGAATGGGGTTGTAGAAAGGATGAATACGACATCGATGGAAAAATAAAGGAGCATGCTTAGTGGTGCCACGTTAGGACAAGAATTCAAGGCAAAGGTGGTGGGTGCTACTTGTTATCTGGTAAATAGATCGCCCTCATCAACATTGGTGGAAAGAAATCCACATGAGGCATGGATTGGTAATAAACCCTCTCTTGAACATCTCAAAGTGTTTGTTTGTGATGATTATGTACATGTTCCAAAGGTAAATAGGAGTAAAGTGGATAATAAAGCTGAAAAGTGTATCTTTATTGGTTATAAAGATGGTATAAAAGGCTATAAAGTTTGGAACCTAGAAACTAAGAAGATTGTTTACAGTCGGAATGTTGTCTTTATAGAGGTTAAAGATGTTCCAAAATAGGAAGTCCTACCAAAGGAAAATTAACTAGAGACAATAGTGTTTGAGTTGGAGGGTGAATAATTTGACTCAACAGAAGAAGAGGAATAAGAAGAAGAACCCCATACTCCAGTATTGAGGATATCGGTTTGAGAAAGAAGGAAACTAGAAAAGTATACTACACCTGATTTTCACTCTAGTTTTTATTTATCTATTACAGATGATGATCCTAGAACTGTTAGGGAGGAAATTAGTTTAGAGGATGGTAAACTCTCCAAGAAGACCATGGTTGAAGAAATGATATCCTTGAATAAAAATGAGGATTGGGATCTAGTTGAGTTGTCGTCTAGAAGAAATATTATTGGTAGAAAATGGGTGCTTAAGAAGAAGTTGAATGCATAAGGTAAAGTGGAGAAGTATAAAGCTCACCTAGTAACAAAGGGATATTCTGAGGTAGAGGGAATTGATTTTGGTGACATTTTTTCTCCTATTGCTAAATTGAATTCTATTAGATTTCTTTCTTCTATTGATTCTACTTTTGATCTTGAAGTAGAACATATGGATGTAAAGACAACATTCCTAAATGGGGATCTTGCAGAATAAATCGACATGAAACAACTATAAGGTTTTGCAGTGAAGGGAAATAAAGAGTTGGTTTGCAAGTTGAAAAAGTCCCTATATTGTTTAAAGCAATCTCCAAGGATGTGGTATCAAAAGTTTGATACTTATATTTTGAGACTTGGTTTAAAAAGGAGAAAAGATGATCAATGTGTGTATGTCAAATTAGTTGGTGCTCATTTTATTTATTTGATTTTGTATGTTGATGATATGTTGTTGATTGGAAACAACAAGGAAATCTTCTACAAGGAGGTAAAAACTCTTTTTTCTTCTAAATTTGATATGGAAGATCTTGGTGCTGCAAGTTTTATTCTGGTAATGGAACTTAAAAGAGATTGGGAAAGCATGAAACACTAGTTGAATCAGAGGAAATATGTTGAGACAACATTGCAGAGCTTTAATATGCAGGAATGTAAATCGGTCAATGTCCCTATTCATGTAGGTGTAAAGTTATTTGTAGATCAGTGCCCCAATACATCAGAAGAGGAAGAGGACATTTCTCATGTTCCTTATACTAGTGCTATTGGAAGTTTGATGTATGCAATAGTATATACTAGACCAAACATTGTACATTTAAAGGGAGTTTTGAGCAAGTATATGTCAAAATGAGGGAAGGAGCATTGGACAATTGTGAAAAGGGTTTTCAGGTATTTGCATGGCACTACAGATTATGGAATTTTATACCAAGGAAGACCTAGTGCAAACGAATTGTTGGACATAGATGGATTTGTTGATGCATATTGGGCTAGAGATTTGGATCATAGAAGATCTAAAAATGGTTATATGTTTCACTTATTTGGATGAGCAATTAGTTGGATGAGCAAGAGACAATCTATAGTGGCACTCTCAACTACAAAATTTAAATGCATTGAAGCTACTCATGCGATTAAGGAATTTGTATGGTTATAGAGGTTGTGTTTAAATATTGGGTTTGTACATCAAGTTGTAAGATTATAATGTGACATTAAAAGCAATCCTTTTGGAAAAGAACCCTACTTATCATTCTAAGAAAAACCACATTGATGTTCAGTATCACTTTGTGAGAGACATGCTTGAATACAAGAAGGTGTTTTTGGTGAAAGTGGACACTTTGAATGATACTATATATTCATTGACAAAGTTTGTAAGCAATAACATTCATGTATCATTGCATAGAGAAGCAATGGGCATTGTTTCCTTGAATTGTTAATCATGTAATTCTCGCCCCCCTTGTATGACAAGAAAAAAATAAGTGGGAGAATGTTGGGTATGTATTATATTATTTGTGTGAATATACGCACATGTTGTATGTTGCATTGGGGAGGTCATAGGGGGGGTCAATAGAAAAATAAGGTTGTTGTGGCTGGTTTTTTTCCAACAATTTTTTGGCCCATTGTATTATAATTCCAGTTAAGGAATCTAATATGGGTTGGTGTATTAGGGTTTTGGATGGCATAGAATCATATATATTGTATTCTATATGATAAATTTGATACTATGAGAGTTAGAGGTGTGACTCTAAACATTTGATGGTTTTCCCAGTTAAGGATTTTCAGGGTAAATTTCTGATTAATATGTGTGAATGATATTTTTTTATTTCTATTTTAGAAAGAATCTATGTGTGCATTGCTATAATGTAAAGTTTTAAAACATACACCCTCTTCTAAAGAATGAAGAAACCAAACATCAAATTTAATATTTCATCCAAAAGGGACACATTCAATTGATCTCCTCGCCTTATGGGAGCCCAATTATGTTGATGCAGAAGAGAAATGAAACGTGGTAACTCTATATTTATTATTGATCTCTAAACAAAATGGCAATCAAGAACTATTATCCAATCCCCCATATTGATGATATTCTTAATAAACTCAAGGGCATCAGGTTTCTTAGTAAGATTGATCTAAAGTTAGGCTACAACTAAGTACCAATTGAAAAAACTGATATATGGAAGACTAGCTTCAAGTCTAAATAAGGCCTCTTTTAGCGGTTGGTCATGCCTTTGGCTTGAATAATGCTCTAGCAATGTTCATGAGGATGATGGATGATATCTTGCAGTCATTCACAAAATATTTTGTGGTCATATATTTGGATGATATCCTCATCTTTAACAAAACTTGGGTAGAACATTTACAACACATTCAACATATCCTTATCACCCTATGGAATTAACATAAGTTATATGAAAATATAGAGAAATGATTATTCAACATGCAAAGAATTTAGTATATGGGACACTTTGTGGATGAACATTGTGTGCATGTGAATCCAACCAAGATCCAATTCATTCACGATTGGTTGGCCCTAACAACTTTAATAGAGATTTGTAGTTTCTTGGCTCTGATTAATTTCTACTATAGTTTAATGTTGGGGTTATCTCATTTTGTTTTTCCCCTAAGACAAGTGACCAAGGAAGAAACCAAATCCAAGTTTGTTTGGTCCAAGTCAGAACATAAACCATTCAAGTATATGAAACACCACCTTTGTTCGATACTAGTTCTTTCTCTACCAAACCTACACAACCATTCAAGATTGAAATAGATGCTTCAAATTATGATAATGGTGCATTCCTCATTCAACGTGGACATTCAATGGCCTATCATAATGAGAAAATCTCCAATGTGGTTTGTATGTACCCCACCTATGATAAGGAGATGTAATCCATTATGTAGGCCTATGACCAATGGAAGCATTATATTTTGGGGAGGTAGATGATCATCCACACTAATTACAAGCACTTGCAATTCATGTAGTAGCATAGGGAAGGTTACAGAATGACCACCAATAAAATTGGTCCATGTATTTGTAACAGTTCCACTTGAACATCAAGTACAAGAAGGGAATCACAAACCACATTGTAGATTGGCTCAAATGATCTCTAGTTATGACACTAACAATGATAGTGCTCAACTCTTGTGGGCACGAGACCTCTAGGTGGCCCCAATGATATGACGACAACCTTGAATTCATTATTACGTATCAGACACTAGTTACAGGTAAACCAATCTTATAATTCCATCTCCAAGATGAAATTTTATGCCCTTCAGGCCATATTTATGTTCCTTTGAGTGAGCATGAGAAGATGAAAAGATAGAGCACTTTGGCATGGAGAAGACAATGGCAGTGTTGTAGAAGCAATTCTATAGGCCAAAGATCCTACAATACGTTAGTAGGTATATCATATCACATATTGTTTTTTCCATTGAAAAACCTACCATCAAGAAATAGGGGTTGTAAACTTCTCTTCTTACCTTCGATGGACCCCAGGAGATTGTCTTCATGGAATACATGTATATCCTACCTTCAACCAAGCATGGCAATGATTGTGGATTTTTGGTTGTTGATTAGTTCTCTAAGATGGCCATTTTGACACCATGTAAGAAGATTATATTAACAAAGGCCACTCCTAAGTTCTTATTGGAGTGTATTTGGGTTTATTTTGAGCTCCCACAAACCATTATTTTAAATAGGGACAATAGGGTCCTGAGTACTTTTGGTCTAGTTTGTGCTCACTGATGGACACCAAGATGACCAAACCGACTACCTTCCACCCCCTAAACTGATGGATATAGACATGTAGTCAATAGGATGATTGTGCATATCTTGAGAATATAAAACTCCAAACATCCATGCAAATGGGATGTGATTCTTCCTTATGTTCAACAAAGCTACAAAAGAGTTTTTCATATCTCTATTGGACATATCCCTTTTCAGGCTTGGGGTTTCAACCATTTCCCTTAATTGACATGGCTCTACCCGTTGCATCTACACACGAAGAATCCTCCCATGCTAAAAGGTTGATAGATCAAGATTTTTTTTTAATAGATCTAGCACATCCAACAACAAATTCATGATATTTTATATAAATCCAATGCTAAGCACAAGAAATTCCATGAACAACATCAAATTCCATACAAGTTTCCGTGGGGAGATAATGTATGGTTTCATTTGTAGAAAATGGCCCTTCATAAAACCCCATTAGAATCTCTGCCCACTTAAATATGAGACTAGCACCATTATTAAGGATTCTAATGAGAATGTCTTTGAATCAAGTATTATCCCTTTCCTTGGCTTGCACCTTGTGTTTAATGTGAAGCTTCTTCAACCATATTTTCCACCTCTCTTGGAAACCTTAGAGGTCACCAAGCCCTTAGCCCCTCTAGAACTCAATCTTGACTACATTTAGAAAGTGATATTTGACCATATCATGGACATCTAGATGAAGGGAATGCATACCAACAAAACCTCCAACTCTTTTGGGTCGTGAAAGCAAGGAAACTCCTTCGCCATGACAAGTGGCTCACCAAGAGACAAATTCAATAGAAGTTTCTCCATGTGATGGAGGAACTTGATGCAATGAAAACCATTGCTTCCTAAGGGGGGATGAATAATCTATATGGATATTGGTGGCCACCCACCTATTCCACTAACTCATAATGGTTCCACATCTTTGTGGTTCTATGATAATTTTTTAGTTCATGGACTTCTAAGCATTTTCCTTGTGTTTTTGGTAATTTATTTAGGCCATTACATGCTCTTCCAAATCCATATAACATGTATTCAGATTTTTAATGGTCCAAGAAATGGCCAAAATAGAGTTTACATGCAAAATTTGTGGCCCAGGGAAGTTGACATATAAACTACCCTCCTTGGGTCCACATTCCTTTTGGCACATCATTTCCTAGGGTTAGGGTTTTGGATCTTGAGTAATTTTGCACCTTTGGTCATCATACATTATATTAAAAGATATGGTTTGTCTCTTACAATGTCTTCTTCTGAATGTGTGTAGTTGACACATCTCTCTTCATAGTTAAGCTACCACCATTCTAGCTAGTTTGTATTGTTTTGGATATTACAATATTTTCCTATTTTATTCATTAATATAATTTGAGTTTCATTATATTACTATACTCTCTGAAATATATGCGTTTGTCTATTCACATTATTTATGCATTCATTCCATTCTCTATATAATCCAAATCATTCCAACTAGCATTAAATATTTAAAGCACACACACACACATTCTAGGTTACATTGCTCAGGGAAAACCCCTGAGTATTTTTCCTCATTTCGATGATGGTGCCTAGGGTAAACCCTAGAATCTTGAGAGCACAAAGCTAGTCAACGACAGGGCTTGAAGTTATTACAATAATATATCCGTTAAGAGCTCAATCACTTGTAGGAATTAAACATCAATGAGAACGATAACGATCATTCCTCCCAACCACCCAAACTAAACCCAATTAGCACACACACAATTAATCAATCTAGTCATTAATATTGTAATGAATAACTATGAATAATTCATCTTTAATAATAATTTATTTTTACTAATATGATTTAAGATAAGAAAAAAAAGAAAAGAAATTTATATATATATATATATATATATATATATATATATATATATAGAATTAATATGACTAAAATCAAATAACCAACTTTTTCAATGAATATCTTACTCTCTTTTTTTTTATTTTTTTTTATTGAAGAGAATCCATTAAACTTACTCTTGATTGCAATCACAAACATATCATGATTAATTATAAATAATTTATTGTTTTAAATGATAATTTTCTTTTATCAATGTGAATAAAATAAGAATATAGATGATTTTAGCGGTTTGTCAAACATTTTACATTTTACAGATTAAAGATCAGTAAGATTAGCCTAGGTTTCTACATTTTAATATAAATTTCCATCCTTAAAATTATCCCATAAGAAACCAACTCTTTCCATGATTGTTATGTGACCAACGTAGATCCATATTAAACCGGATCTATAAAGCACCGAGAGAGATCAAATTTCTTAAAGTGTAATTTTTTTTATCATTTCATTTAATTGAGTTGACTTTGTTTTTATTATTGTTATATTTTTTTCAATAGAAATGCATTAAATGTTTCTTAATATTTAATGTAAAATATAACATTACACTAACGTGACAACATATCCTCCATATTACACCGTAAAGCATCTCACTACTCTCAATGCAATGATTAACTACAAATAATTTTTCATCTTCAAAGATGATTTTCTTTTATTAATATAAAAAACTAAAAATACTCATGACTAAAGATACTCATGATTACTTTTCCTTGTTTGTTAGATAAAAAATGATTAGTATGTAAACTAACTATACTCATGATTACTTTTCCTTGTTTGTTAGATAGAAAATGATAAGTGTGTAAAATTTTGCATGAGTTTTGAAGTATTTAAGGTTGAGCTCGAGTTAATACTATCTTGTGACAAATTGTTCCACTTAAATAAATGGTACCTCTAAATCCAACTAATGTTGTCATAATTTTCACATTTAATTCGTCTATTTTTCAATTAAATCCGTGATGGCTTTACATATGTCATGTTTAATGTGTTTTTTTTYAATTATAGGAATAGCYCAAAATATATATCCAACAATCTGGAAGTATGTGTCCTACCTAATATTATCACAAATTTCCATTTGAACTTCGTCATTTTTACCTAATGACTTTACATGTGTCCAACCATGAGTACCATTTACTCAAAATGATTACATCTTAAAAATTCAAAGAAGTGCGATGAGATGCTTTTGAAATTTAATTAATAAATGCAATAATGCCTATCAATCTCCTTAAGCCGTATGGTCAAAATTCATGTCATCTCCTTGGTATAATAATTATACTTTATTTACGAATAGGAGAGAATAATTATAAATTAAAAATAAAATAAATTTATATATTTTCATAATAATAAATTAATTGATTTAAAATTAAGTATTAAAATTTAAAATTTAATGTAAATATTAAAATTGTTAATTTTATATCAAATACGATTGTAATTGAGAGTAGTATCATGTATTATGCATAGGATTAAGGTTAAATATTATTATGAGTAAGAGTTTGTTTTATTTTTGAATTTAGATAGATATAATTTTAAATTTTATATTGGATGTTAGAATTTCCTTTTTGGATTTTGATAAATTTTTAAATTAGGTTTTTGATGTAACTTTATTATGAGCTATCTTAAAAAAAATCGTTTAAAAATTTCTCAGTTTCGATTAAAAAATCAAATAAACTTATATTCTACTAATTGAAAATTAAGCTAACTCTTAAAGACTATGAAATACACAACTTACCCAAACAAAATACAAAACAACTCTAGACAAAGACTGAGTGAGTTATGACCTTATCAAGGTTTGAATAAACCTAACCTACAAATTTGACCTTCATATCCTTGTCATTTTGACTTTCCAATTCTTTGTCAATTCAACCTCCATTCCTCACAGATGACATCACACGCATAGACCTCCAAAACCAAAGAGCAAATAACATCCCCTTATAAAACCTAGCTTTGAGTTCTTTAATCTAAGCCTTACTTTTCATTTCACAGAATTCTAAGATACAAGATTGCAAGAAACAAAAAACAGACACATGTATGTGTGTATTACCTTAAGATTTCAAGGATAACTTAAAGAATTCGACTTCAACCTTAAAATGTACAATAAGCATGTCTAATATATAAAAAGTAAAGTAATTAATATATTAAGCCTTTTGATTTCTTTTGACCTTCAAAGTTCAATGTTTAGAAATTTAGACAAAGTGGTCGGTCAATCGAATCCCTTGTCTTTGATGATAAATTCATCCTTTTTAGACAAATCAACACAAGTTCTTGCAATTTCCTTAAGATAACACAAATGATGCAAATGTTTTACTCTTGTTTTTTAGATTTGAATCAACAACTTCAATCTTTAATTGTGTCTCCTCCTCATTATCACATCTGTTATCACTCTATAATTTCTCGAGCTGATGAAGAAATCAGCAGAGGTAACTACAAAACCACTTTGGAGTCAAGGATCTAACCTTCCAAGACTCAGAGAGGGATCTCTCAGTATGATTTAACTTTGTTGTTTTGGGAATTTTAGGCTAGTTATGATAGTATAGGGTTTTTGAGTTTGTTTTAAAGTGTTTTGGTTGGAGCAGGAGAGAAGGGGCCAAGAAGGGGCCATTGGGCAATGGAGTCGCAGCTAGCATCACATAAGACAGTTTTTACAGGCCATTAATGCATGGCAAGTTAGGCAAACCACTGGATCTTCATAGGCTTGAGATATGGCAGAGGGGAAAAAGGTTTAAAGAAGTCAAATTAAATACAAAGAAATATAGAATTATGAATTCAAATTTCAATAGAAAAATATAGAAACTATTATAAGCCAAGTGACAGAGTGTATATCTCAACAAGTTCTTCCCTATTACTTCTTAGAATAATTAAGACTGCAGAATACAAGATGGTGTTACAAAGGGAGACAAAATTACAGAGAAAAACTTCACTAGGGGATTTGACACAAGAATCATGTCATATGGAACTGTGTTGTTGTAATTTATTTAATAACATCCCTGTGTATGATTAACATCCAAATGTATAGTCAGGTCTAGGAGGGCCTAATAAGATTTTTCCATCCAACAGGGTCCAACCCTCAATACTTCGTAAACATAAGTATTTATACATTATTAGCATCTAATCCTGTCATAAATGAATAGGATTCAAATCTAGCTCAATCTAAACTAACTAGTTATAGGATTACAAATAAACATAAATTAAGCGAATCTGTTCAGATTTCTAGAATCTAATTTAATGGAGCTTGTTGAAAATTTGTTTTCAATATCTGTTGCGTTTTTTGCTTCTTGACGCTGACTATGGCCACCTTTGAAAAGATCGGGCAATTTAATCTGATACAGTTGATTGTGGATCGATCTTCAGCTACCAGGTGTCGTCATGTCTCTGATATCTGGGGTGTAGTTGGCGGACGTGGATGATGATGATGAATCAAGGATTTGCTTGGCACAAGATCGTGCGGTATAGTGGACGATCAATGGCCATGTGGGAGGATGCAATTGGTCATGACTGGGAGTGAGTGGGTGCAAGCACTCGGGAGATGAGGTGTGTTGAGGGGCGACGTGTAAGGGAGAGGTAGGTGCGAAGGTGATGTGGAGAGGGGAAAACGATGTGGTGGTAGAGCGACGTGATAGGTTAGAGGGTAAACGAAAACACAAATGGGGTGATGTGGAGCATGTGTGGAGGTGACAGGATTGGTGGAAGACAGGTGTCTAGAAGTGAGAGGGAGAAAATTAATGGTGTAAGAGAAAAAGTGTGAGGTAATGCGAGTGGAGGATAGGTGGTGGATGGAGGGAACAACAGTATTGATGAGTGGTTAGGTGGTTAGCTCAGAGGGGGGGTAGGCGATAAGCAGTAATGAGGGAGGGGGGTCTGAGTTACCATAGAGATGACACCTCGTGAGGGGCCCATGCCAGAAAACCACCAACTCGGACCCCCCCCTCATCATTAAAGGAAGAAAGGTCAGGGGGTCCGATATTCTTCGCTAACCGTTGATTTGGCTGCGCCTCGATCAATCGTTGAGATGTGCGTGTAGTTTAACCACAAAGTGCCAAAGTGTCAAATCATTCTGGAACTTAGGATAAAAACATGAAGTGGGTTGCACTAAAGTATCTTTTTTCCATTTTTCACCAAGGGGTCAAAAATTCATCGATTTAACTCGATCGAGGGTAATTTGATAATGCAAACCCTAGCCATTTTCCTTTTCCTTTAATAAATCATAGGTAGAATGACATGTGATTTACACCACAAACTTACTAAAGGTGAAATCTCAATCATTGTCTGATTCCTATGAAATATAGGGTTGTAACAGTGGCTCCACTTGGGGATGATACTCTCCTTGTGAAGTACCAAGAACACCATAGACTAGTTGCTCATAAACTGATCAAAACCTGGAACCTATTCTGTCCAAAATATTACAAACAGAACTCTGATATGTGTGTTGACTTTGAACTGTATTATGAATACCCAACTGCACCCTTTTTTTTTTTAAACTAAAATTGAAACCAAACTGAAATGTAATAAAATATGCTTGCCCAACAAGCTTATTTGCACACCTATCTACCCTAATCTACTGATATTACTGCACAATTACGAAATGGAAAAATGCCAATGCAGCCAATCCAACAGTTGATCTATTAACTTTGTTCTTCCATTGTCTTTGTTAAAACTCATAAATAAGTCTGCTAATTGTGCTTGAGAGTAATTTCCAACCTGGTCTTCACTAGAGAGGATTTGATAAACCTGAAAAATAGAAAAAATGTTGGAAATCGAAAAGGGTCCTGTATTGAAAAATTTATCTACATAGATATCTATATGATAAAGATAGACTTGACCTATCTCTTGACATTCAAATTTATCCATCTCAGCTCCATGATTTAATGATATGTTTATGCTATTTACATCCTTATGCACTGACATGGCTGCAACTTTTATGATGGAATTTTAAATGATGCTCCTGTTGAACAAGACAGTGAAACTGACTGTCTGATCATATCTAGATCGTAACTTCTTTTCAGCTCATGACTAACAAATGAAAAAGGGCTCTGACAACATAGGTCATCCAACCGATCATCTATTGGATCCTAAAAATACTGACATGACTGCTTCGTTGATTCACATGAAATTTCCTGGCTTTCTAGGTATATATCTTTTAGTCTCTGTTCAATCATTTCCTTAAAAATTTGAAATGAATCAAAAACTAATGGTACAGAGTTACATTCCACTGATTCAAATTTTTCTTCGGGATCAGAACTTTCATCCAGAGTTTGAAAGTTAGGGGAACTTGGAGACTGTAATTCTGGATCTGAAATGGCCTCTTTATCATCAATGACATCCTTCACTATTTCATCAGAGGGTTTTCCTTCTTCACTATTTAAAACTTGTTCAGAAATTTCTCTCAGAAATTGAAAAGAGGAGAAACATACGGGTAATGTATGCTCACTTATTCTGAGACTTTTTGCATTTTGATCATTGCTGACATGACTGTTATGTACAAATTGATTGTCCTATTTAAATTGCAATTGATTGTCTTCCTCCCAACAATATGTTGTTGATTTCTTTGGAAAATCCATCTAAATGTAATCCTCATCATACTTGGGAAGATCATCCATGAAAGGAAAATCATCAAACATACACATCATATCAGTCGATGGCACTTCAACAAGCTGAGTTGGAACTTCATCTTTGACTACGTTGTGAATTGAATACATGAAACAATCATTAGCCAATCCATGATACCAAGGATGAGATGCAAGGTGTTTGGGGACATTGATCCTTATCTATTATGGAACTATTGGAACATGTGATTTTTGAACAACAAGTATATATTTCTTGCTAATCGTCTGCATCATCTCTTTTACAGTGTTTGCCAAGACATCTAGTTTCACTTATGAAGATGTCATTCGTTCCTTTTCTATTCTATCTTTCTTTTATGCCCTTAGCTTCTATTCAACAAGTTAGCTTCCACATCCACTGCAATATTTATCATTTCTTCAAGGGGTGCAGTGTTCCTTTCTCTTAATTGGAATGCCATCTCAGGATCAAAGGCACCTGGGAAATGCAAGTGAGTTGATCCTGGGGGAAGCCTTATATCAGCAGATATTGAATGGTACACCTTATTGAACCTTGTTGAAAACTGATGTACTATCTCCCCTGGATGTATTTTCAAATGGTCATATTCTTCTAGGATGACAAAGAAATTTCTCATGATCACCCATCAATCTAAGAAAATTTTTACAAATTGATGAAAATTATCAATGCTTGCAGTTGGAAGATTCTTAAACCAATTTTTAACTTTACCTTGCAATGAAAGGACAAACATTATGATGCAGACATCATCATCTTCAACCTCAATGAGATCAAGAAAATCCTCAATACTTTGGATATGCTTTTCAGCGGTGATCTTCACATTTTCTCCATCAAACCTAGGCAGATTATTGGTGTAATTGGCAGGGAGGTCATGGAGAATAGAAGGTAAAGCCAGAGGCTTGTATCTAGCTGGGATTTTTGGAGGTATAGGAGGAAAAGAAAGGGGCTTATATCTAGTTGGAATTTCAACAGTGGTAGGAGATAAAGCATGAGATTTGTGTCTCAGTGGGCTATCTACAGATATTGGAGTGTGTACCAGAGCTATAGGTAAAGGCTGAATCCTTTGAGGTTCTTCATCTTGAAACTGATCATTATGAATTTTCAGCAATAAACTCTTGACCATGATTATAATAGGAGAGAATATAATTACAGATATAGCCAACAATGTATTGAATACAATTTGATCTCAAATACCTGATCTTTCTGGATTGCTTTGTCATGTTTCAGGTTCTTCCTCCAGTGGAGTCTTCGAATTGGCACTGTCTGGAGCTGATTGGAGTCGCCAGGTGAAATATTTGATCCTTCTTGTGTCTGGTCACTGCCCACCATCAGTGATCATATCTGGCACTTGAAGTGCACTACTGGATAAAGTCCCCAGTATGATCGCCATTATGTTATCACTCTGTAATTTCTCAGTTTGATGATGAAATCGATAGAGGTAACTACAAAACCACTTTGGATTCAAGGATCTATCCCTCCAAGACTCAGACAGGGATATCTTTGTATGATTTAACTTTGTTGTTTTGGGAATTTTAGGCTAGTTATGATAGTATAGGGTTTTTGAGTTTGTTTTAAAGTGTTTTGGTTGGAGCAGGAGAGAAGGGGCCATTGGGAAATGGAGTTGCAGCTAGCATCAAATAAGACAGATTTGATAGGCCATTAATGTAGGGAAAGTTAGGAAAATCATTGGATCTTCATAGGCTTAAGGTATGGCAGAGGGGAAAAAGGTTTAAAGAAGTCAAATTAAATACAGAGCAATAAAAAATTTTGAATTCAACTTTCAGTAGTAAAACATAGAAACTATTCTAAGCCAAGTGACAAAGTGTATATCTCAACAAGTTCTTCCCTATTAATTCTTAGAATAATTAAGACTGCAGAATACAAGATAGTGTTACAGAGGGAGACAAAATTACAGAGAAAAACTTCACCAGGGGATTTGATGTTGGACAACTGAGAGGGGGGAGGGGTGAATCAGTTGTTACTGTGCTTAAACAATTATGCCCATTTTAAAATCATTACAAAACACTTAATGAGGATCACAATAATGCAGGGAAGTAAGCAATAGAATATTCAACATCAATCACACACATGAAATATACAGAGACAGATATTCCTGAGGAAACCCATAAAGGGGGAAAACCTCTTCTTCTCGATATGACAAGTACTCTTTATTTTTTGTACATTATCATTCTTATGAGCACCAACTCCTTTCGAGGCTACCACCTCTATTTTACAAGCAACAACTTGTTGAGAGGACCAACTCTCTGGTTTATCTAGCACCCACTTGAAGGAAGCACTAACTCCTTGAGTGTTCTATCACCAACTGAATGGAAGCATCAACTTCCAGTTACACAGGCACCAACCTGTATAACAAAGAACAATAGTTCTCCATTGCACCACCCTACCACCCTGGTTTTTTTGGCTACAACTCCCTATGTTCAAGAACCCACTTGAAAATCTGAGGACAACAGTCCTCCCTAGCACCACCCTAAGACCCTGAGATATAAATATTTGTTACTGAAATTTATTATAGTGATACAATATTTATTAATGACTTACCCGTCTCATCATTGTTCTGCTACACTGCTCTGCTCTGCTTGCATCAATGTCTTCCTGCTCGCATCTTCTTGTGATTTATGTTCTTATTCTCTGTCTCTGCATGCACACCTTGGATTTCTCTTCCGCTCTTCAATATGCATTTTGTTCTATGTATTTATTTTGCGTTTTATGCTCTGTGCACTATTTCCATTCTCTGCGTTATGCCTCTTCTGTGTGCTTTAGATCTTGTGCACAACCTACTTCTTCCCACATAAATAACTATCAAAAGAAGCAACCTCCTCTTCTTTGTTCTGCATATATTTATCATGCCAAATCCTCTTCTAGATCATACACTCAACTCTTCATCCTCTCTAGCGATTATGATGAGTCTGTTCTTCATCAATGGTCATTATCCTGAGATTCTTTGGCTTCTCTGGCAGTTACAGTCTTTGACACTTTTTCCATCTGTCAATTGTTTCTATGATGAGTCTTCATTCCACTAGCAGTTACCTCGAGACTCTTCATCTCCTCTGGTGATCACCCTGAAGCTCTTCGAATTCTCTAGAAAATACAATCACTCTATTTCTGGAAGTTATAATCAATCTGTTCCAGTAGTTACAGAGAGAGCCTCTGCACACTCATCCCTTTGGTGCCTTTTCCCTTATTGATAAAAACTTCACAGCAAGCGCTAGCTTTTCTTGCTAAGCCACTTCCTTTCATGTGACCATCGACGGTGACAATATGCCTAACCAATAAGCGCTTCGTGACTCATTACTTCGGGAATCTTGGTATGAGACATCTCGATTCTCCCAACTCCAGATATCTGAAGTGGAGCCTAGCGATGTGCTAGCTCCTCCCTTAACCTTCGTTGATGTGACCATGGTTGTGACCACAGGCCTAACTTCTGAGCACTTCACGATCTCATTCTAGCGAGTGTTAGCTACTTCTTTCGATATGACCTTGGGAGATGATCTCATGTGACCACATGATTGCAGGCGCATCCAAAGGCGATTTGAGGGAAACCCGGTCTTTTCCCCACAATTCACTACAAAGATCCACATGTGCTTTCTCCAAAACCATGGTTTCAATTGCGGCCCACCTTCAACATTTTAAAGTCCGTACACCTTCAATCCCTACAATGTGATGGGACCATCGATCTCACAATCTTGACGATGTTTCTGAACTGACAGTTCATAT
>ML807142.1:7459-20537 GCA_009831015.1 Picea engelmannii
TGTTGTTGGCACTGTTGATCCTGATTCATCCAACCATATCATGTTTAACTGGACAATTATGCTTCTCGACTCTCCCACCAACTTTCTTTCCAAGTTGATTTTGTTGTTCACAATCAACAAATCCACCGAACTATTCTGGATGAGGGAGCCTCAACTTGTGTCATGTCTTTAGTGTGTTGGAAAGGTTTAAAATCACCCGCACTTAACAAATCCCCAATGATGTTACGTGCCTTTGATGGGCGAGGTTTCCATCCCCATGGGCTTTTGCAGTCCCTGTCCATCCAATTAGGCGGAAAAACTATCTCTGTTGACATCGAGGTGGTCGATGCTACCCTCAATTATAATTTGTTTCTTGGAAGAAGTTGGTTCTATGCTATGACCGCTGTCACTTCATCAGTTTTTCGATGTGTACAATTTCCTCATCAAGGCAAAATTGTCACCATCGATCAGTTGGACTTCTACACACCTAGTGCTCGTTCTCCTTCTACCAACAATATTCCATTCTTGGGAGATCAAAAAATCATGTATGAAAGCGTTGGTGTTGGCTTGTTGAAAGATTCTAGCCTCATGGGTACCTTCCCTACACCACTTCCACCCACTGCACATCATATTGCCATGATCAATATGATTTCAACTACGGTTGATCAATCCTTGGAATCAGGGATGATTTTAAGGATGAAAATTTATTTTAAAATGTAGAAACCTTGGCGAATATTACTAATCCTTCATATGCCAACTATAAATGTTTGGCGATATTTTTGTAAAATTTTTCAAATTTATAAGGATTTTATATAGTTTGTATAAAATTTTGGTGATTTTTAAGTTAAAATAATTTTATCCTATACAATTTGGGTGAATCATTTTTAGAATAGCGAATTGTTTTTTGGGAAAAAACATGGAAAATTAGCCCATACTCACACAAGATACTCTTTCTGAGGGGAATTTGGGCAACATATCATCTACGATCGTTATTGATATTTTATTGATATTTTGATCAAGGAAGGTGTTGTGGAAAACATTAACCTCAGAGCTAATTTATCACCCGAGGAAGTGGTCTCTTATATTGCTTTATTTAAATAATTTCACGATGTCTTCGCCTGGAGCTATGAAGAGATGTCCAGGATTGACCCATCGATCATTGTACACGAGATTAAAACCTGCCCCGGTATCAAACCTGTTCAACAGAAACTCCGCCCAGTCCACCCTAAAAAGGTCGCGACTATTAAGGTAGAGGTTGAAAAGTTATTGAACTCTGGATTCATTTATCTTGTCCCCTTGAAAGAATGGGTTTCCAATATCGTTCCGGTTACTAAGAAACAAGGGACCATTCATGTCTATGTTGATTATAGGGATATTAACAAGGCTTGTCCAAAAGACAACTACCCAACACCCTTTATCGACCAGATTATTGATAATTGCGCTAGTAGCGTAATTTTCTCTTTTATGGATGGTTTCTCAGGGTATAACCAGATTGACATCTTACCAGCTGATCAACATAAGACAACCTTCATCTACCCGTGGGGAACTTTCACGTATCGAAAGCTACCATTTGGCCTTAAAAATGCCGGGGCTACGTTCCAACAAGACATGTCCTATGCTTTTCACGATATCAAACATATTGCAGAACCTTACCCCGATGACTTACCCGCCCACTCATCCAGTCAATCCGACCATCTCGGTCATCTACAGGCTATCTTTCTTAGATGTTGGTTCTACTGCATTCTTCTGAACCCACATAAGTGTATTTTCACTGTAGAATTGAGCCGAATTCTCAGCTTCGTTATCTCCAAGGACGAGATTTGGGTGGATCCCTTAAAAATTCGAGCTATTATAGCTTTACCCCCACCTACCAATCTACGAAAACTCCAATGTTTGCAGGGGAAAGAAAACTTTTTTGCCTGATTTATTCATAACTACGCTGATATCACTAAAGGCTTCATGCGATTGTTGCGGAAAGACGCCCCTTTCATCTAGGATGACACTGCTCAATGATCGCTCAATGCTCTCAAGCATGCATTGACTAACACTCCTTTGTTACATCCTCCGAACTATACAAAGGATTATATTATTTACTTAGTGGCCTCTACTTTCACTATTGCCATGGTGTTAGTTCAAGAGGACTCTTCCGGTGAAGAACATGTGATTTAATACATGAGTAAAAGTTTATCTGGACCTGAACTTCGTTACTCACATGTTGAGAAGTTGGATCTGGCAACCGTCATCGCCATCCAGAGATTTTGTCACTACATTCTGTTACGCACCACCATGGTTATCGTAAATTCAAACCCCATGTATCACATCCTGACACGTCAGGTGCTCGGGGGAAAATACTCTAAATGGATTGTAATCCTTCAAGAATTCGATCTTGAATTTGCCAAGTCCAAATCTAAAGATTCCTTGGTGTTAGCAGAACTCATTTGTGATTTTCCTCGTGCTGATGAAGAAACTGAGCCTAGAGATTCTCTTCCTGATGAATCTTTATTCCTCATTAGCATTTCTGATCCCTGGTATGGAGACATCATTCTCTATCTCCAGACACAACGTTTTTAGCCCAATATCTCTCGTGAAGAATGCCACCGTATTCGCCACCACTCTCGTCGTTATCTTATTATAGACGACACTTTATATCGTCGTGGCATTGATACCGTCTTGCAATGATGTCTCACTCATGAAGAGGCTAAACGCGTCCTCAATGACTGTCACCTTGGAGCCTGTGGTGGTCACCTTTCTAGGATGGATACCACCCAGAAAATTTTACATGCCAGATACTTTTGGCCCTCCATCTTCAAGGATTTTATGGAGATCATCAAAAAGTGCCCACCCTGCCAAGTTTTTCAAAACAAGGCATGCACCCACCTTGCTCCGTTGCATCCCGTTATTGCCATCGACCCCTTTTCCAAATGGGGCATTGATTTCATGCAATGTAAGCCTACCTCAGCTGGGGGGCATGGTTATATAATCGTCGTCATTGATTACTTTACAAAATGGGTTGAGGTTATGCCTACCTTTCTGAATGAGGACCATACTGCAACACTTTTCTTTTTTAATCACATCATCACTCGCTTTGGTGTTCCACAAGCCATTGTCACTGATCATGGTTCCCATTTTCAAAACTAGATGATGAATGAGTTGCATACCAAGTTGGGCTTTTGCCATGATAACTCATCTCCCTACTACCCTCAATCTAATGGACAAGTTGAAGCTATCAACAAGGTACTCAAAACGATGATTCAATGGATGGTAGGGGTAAACAATAAATCTTGGCATTTACAACTTTTTTCCACTCTCTGGGCTTATTGAACCTCAGTAAAAAATGCTAGTGGATTCACTCCCTTCCAGTTAGTATATGGCATTGAGGCTGTCTTACTAATCGAGTGCGAAATTCCTTCGCTAAAAATTAAAGTAGAACTCCTGCCACACACTTTTGCTGAAGAAGAACATTTCCTACACTTGACTAGACTGGACTAAACACGTCGTGATGCTGCTCTCGTTAATGAGACGTATCAAAAGCGAATCAAACATTAATACGACAAATCCGTCCATCCTCTCACTTTTGCCGAAGGAGACTTAGTCCTCGTATATGACCAAGCTCATGATAAGTTAGGAACATAGAAGTTAGAACCTCTATGGCACAGTCCCTACATCGTGAAACATGTTCTACATAGAGGTGCCTACAAAATAGTCAATTACGATGGAGTTTCCCTGGGTGAGCCCCAGAACGGCCTTTACCTAAAGAAGTACTATGCCTAGGACACCTAGCATACATGCTTTGCACACTATTGTATTTTTATTTTTTTGGTGTGTCTTTTCTCTTGCATGCTCGAGTTTTTTCCTTGGCCACTTATACTATGTCTTGTGTTTTTCATGCGCAGATGACATCTTCCTTTCCTATCTTTGTCGGGTTTGCGGATGGTGCTAGTCGACACACCCAAAATGTTGCCTCCGCATCTTGGGTCATTTACCACTCTGATGAGTTGGTTATTTCAGGAGGTATTTGCTTAGGATCGACAACTAATAACATGGCAGAATATCATGTTGTCATTGAACTTTTAACCGAAACATCCTCCCTAGGCATTTCTCACATAATTGTTCACCTGGACTCTCAACTCGTGGTATATCAACTCAATCATATCTACGCTATTCACAACCCTATCCTGCTACGTCTCCATCTACGAGTGCACCGTCTTGAACGAATGTTTGATTTTATCGAATATCGGCACATACCAAGAGAACTTAATACCATTTCAAATTCGCTAGCAAATTACATTATGGATAGATATCTCGCAAATATATAATCTTTCATAAAGGAAATGAATCACATCACATATCATCAAGTAAATTAAAACACATCACATAAAAACATCATTTGAAAATCTTTTGGCACTCCAAAAACTCATAAATGTATATATATACGACGTGACTGAAAATGTTTGATTACATAAAAAATGGTTTATAGATAAGCAAAATATTGGTCCTCACACCCATAAAAATCGTCCTACAGACTATACAATCATCAGGAAGATCCTAATCTCCCTACATCACATTATGTTGCGAGTAATATATCAATGCACGGGCTATTAGCCTCAGTAGAGAGTTAAAAATCTCGGACACCCCCGCAGTGTGTCTCTGTAGATGTAGCGGTATTTCCCGCCTCCTGAGAGGAGGGATACCAATCGTGAGGCCTTGGAGGTTTCTTTCAACCTCCTGGAGTTCTCCTTCCTCTACCCCCTGATCAGCTACAACCTGAGCATCTCTGTGATGCCCCAATGATGGCATATCTGCTGGATGTACTACTCCTCTATCTGCACGATGTAATGATACGTCTGTTAAAGATTCTTCTATGTACCCCCCAAAAAATNTTAAAAAAAAAAAAAAACACTTGTCAAGATTATTTTTGGTTTCTCACTTGACGCATCCCAATCCTCTCCTACTAGAAGGACCAATTCCATGCTTCCCAGGAAATCCACTCCGACGTATGGAAAATATTCTATCATAATCAATTGGTGTCTCAACCAAGCAAAGAAGTCCCCGGTAAATCTAAACTCTAAATCTGAGCCTAGTCTTGGGGATAGGCTTATCCACTGCTCCATACGTGGTTCTCCCACTGGTCGCACTGCCAATGCAATCTGAGGTTGCATCTGGGGAATGCGTTCTAAAAATAACAAAACCAAGAATGAACCATACCCAAATTGCTTCTGTTGTCCTGCTCTGCATTTCGTGATTTGTTCCTTCAGATTTTGAAGGAACCCTGCACTCTAGTTGAACAGTGTTGGCTCTAAACACTGTAAACCATAAGCCACTTGTGATATTGAGACTAAATGTGCACTGATACTTCCTTATATGCTTGTGATGGCAAACAAGATGGATCGAAGAGGCAAGTATCTGATATCTTTGATTGCAATTCTGCCTCCAACTAGCTTCGCTCCCGGGACACAATGGTTTTCCAGATACTCATCCATAGGTGCAAGAAGTGCCCTCTGCCCAGATAAATCTATAGGAAGCCCTCTCTTCAAAATACTGGTTATGAAATATACATCCTCCAGCTCGATGGTCAGAAGCTGCATCCCTATCTGGAACCCTTGCTTTGCAACATTCCACAACCCTATCATGTATTCAAGAAGAAGAATCTCCTTCTTCATCTTTTGCATTTTGAAATATTTGAGGAGACCGCAATTCCTCAACGCAGCTCTCAATCGAGGACTTTGCAGGGTGGCCACATCATCGATCTCGTGTTCTCTTTCTTTCCACTCAATCATGTTGCTGAAGTCACCTGCAATTAACAACAAAATTCATTAAATCATGATTTCGGTGAATCTTTGGCAATTTTAAAATTTAAAAAAATGATTGTTTGTTTTTGCAAAAGAACATGCCCTTTTCATATGATCATAAGAACATCAATCCACCCTTACATTAGCCATTTAAATGTTCAAAAATTCAAAACTCTTTTCAGACTCTCTAAATGTGAAAAGATTTTCGAGTGATCTTGCTTCCTTTCCCACTCGTTAAAAGGTTTGAAAGGGCATCTTTCGACTGGTAATTTATCTCTTTTTTGGCCTCGCGAGACTAACATTACAAAAAAGGACAACATTGGAGTCATCTTTAAGTTGTTTTCAGACACTCTAAATATGAAAAACCATTGAGTTTACCTTCTCTAGACTCGTTAAACAATCATACATGAAGGGCTCATATGAGACCGAACCCTTACTTCTTCCAATTCATTAAAAAAAGGAAGAGGGATTTACCGAAGGTGAGTCATATCGAGCATGTGTTACCCTCCTCGAGCTCATTAAATTAAAAAGAGGTACTCATCTATTTGGATGGGGGAAAAATTGAAAGAAGCAAGCCAAGCAGTTTTTTGAGAACACTACCGGTAGCTCTTACAGTCGCCCTTGAACATGGCACTTTGTCTTTGAACGCATTTTTATCCACTGAACCTCTGCATTGAGCCAATCCTTTGAGTTTCTTTTACTCCTTTGGGTCACCTGACGAAAGTCACATCATCCACTGGATCAATTTTTGGTCCATGTCAAGTTTCTGCTGTTGTGCCTCAGTGTTCAAGGGAAGTATCTGCTTCGAGAGTCAACCATCACAAATACCTTGTTTCAATACCCATGTCAGTCCATGTTCATTTGATCTAAAAATTACATCTCTATGTTAGTTTTGTGTCGTTGATGAGGGATACATCAAGGCCCTCCTTCGATGAGTCTATTCCTGTCAACTTCAACACATTATCCAGGAACTAGACTTAGTACCTTGGGACCTGCATGCCTCAATGGCAGGCCTCCTCGTGTCCGACAGTGGGTTTACATCATTGACCCTTGATCGAATGATTCCATGGATGTTCAACTTCAGCTCATTCATTCACATTCATCATTATGTACTAGAGTACCTTGGAAATCATTGACATCAATGGTGATCTCCCTCGCGCTTGTTAACAATTTACATCATTGACCAATAATCAAGTGGTTTCTGCCATGTTCGACATCATGACATCTATTCACATGGTTAGATTTGTAATACATCAGGATTGATAAGAAGACCATGGGTTGAGTTATCACTCTTATATGTACTTTGCCCAGGCTGCGAAGGAGTTCTTTTGAACTATGACACATATACTGTTACATAGATCCACTTTGTATTGGTCATGGATGTGTCTTGTCATTTCGTAGATCCACTGTGTATTCTTTGTGGCTACGATCAGTTTAGTTCATTGGAGTATATATCCACATTGTATCTATGGTGGCTATACCATTTTGTCAATATAATTATGGATCTGCAGTGTATTTTATGGCGGCCATACTTAAAAGGTCTTTATCATTCAAACATAGGTATGCCTGCCTTGGGTTTTGAAACATGTCATAATATTTGTTTGATGGTTGTGTGTAACTTTTTTCTGGTTTCTCTGCATACATACCCTTGCTCGAAAAATTATACAAAGTGCTTCAGTCATCATCGTCTTCTAACTTCGTACTTTGGGGAGCAATCTGTTACACCTCAAAATTACTCACTTTGATAGTGTCGCAAGTGTCGTCATTACAAGTGTTGTAAGTGTCGCATCTTGTCCGTAAGTGTCGCATCTTAACTACAAGTGTTGCAAGTGTCACAAATAGTATACTACCATGTTTCCCATGTCGTGCCTCTAACGACATCAGAAAGACACTTAAGACACCCCAAAGACTAATTTTGAAGAAGAAAAGTCACTTGACAGGGAGTACAAACCTTTTGCCATGGAAAAAACACTCAAAAACTGAATTTTGGAGAGGAGCGCTCCCCTACCCACTGTCAAGGAGTGATGGCGCTCCCTGAGCCTCTTTGGGGGAGTGCTTGAGCGCCTTGTGCACCCTTTTGGGGGAGCTCTACCCTTTTTTTGGCAAATTATGGGTTTGTTGAGGCAAATCAGGGAAGAATCCCTCAATTCCTGAAGGTAGTTGGATTCGAATAAATGGTCAAGGCATGATCTTAGGGAAGATCCTCAACTGAAGGAGAGGAATCCTCAACTTATCCCAAATATCTCTCAAGTTGTTGGACCTCTCCAAGGTTATATAAGGAGGCCTTCTCATGGTGAAAGGTACATGGAAAGTATTGGAGATGTGAAACTTATGATCTCGTGAGTGAGATGCCATCAAAGCGATTAGTGGAGATTGATTGAGGAAAGGGTTTGGACAAGGAGAACTGGAAGAGGATGCTGCACCTTCATTCAAAGGATTGTAAGTACTTTTACTTATTCTCATTAAATAATCAATGCTTGGTCTGTTTCTTTCAAACTTGTGCTTGTTCCATATGACTTTTTCTGCAGTAGATGGATCTATGACTGAGATAATCTCATTAGAGTAGGAAGTCCATTGTATCTTTGTTTGTTTTGTAGGACCTATCAGGGAGCTCAAGATCAAAGCTCAACCTGTACTTTGCAGGGACAAATGTCATTAATGAGGTACATATATTTCTCCTTCTCTTTCATTTATTATCTTGATTAGATATAAAAGGAAGTCAGTGTCCATGTTAATCACTTTTCTGTCTTGGCCTTAGGATTCTAGAGGCCAAGAGGGAATCCACTTGTCCGCAGGGGGATTCACCTTCAACAAAGAGTTCTATTCATGGCATTAGAAGACTCTGATAAAGAAGACTTTGAAGAAGAATATGAAGAAGACGAAGAATAATATGAAGAAGTTGAAGAATAAATTGAAGAGGCAGAAGTTGACTACCGAGAGGAACTAATGTGTGCCATAGAATTTATCAGAAGAGAAAAAAAGAAAGAAAAGAAACTACAAGCAGAACTAGAAAAGAAAGAAGACACTCAAGAACTAGAACAAATAATCACAAATTTGAAGGTTCAAATAGAATAAGGTAAAAGAATTGAAGAAGCACTCAAAGAACAACTATAAGAAAAAGACAAGATCATTGGAAATTTGGAAGCAGAGATTGTCACATTAAGAAAGGATCTTCAAAAGAAAAATATGCAGAACAAATCAAAAGTTTTGGATGACATTATCAACAGTAAAAAATATCATCATGACAAATCCAGACTTGGATACAATTAGACAGAAAAAGGATCAATATCCAAAACAACAGAGCAAGAAACATATCCAAAAAGTTATGCAGAAACAATCAAGGGGGATAGGAATATCTACATGGAAGATTATAGGGAGACTCCTCCATCGAGAAGATTCAGATTTCATAATCAACAACTGACATATAAGCCTCAGGAAGAAGAATAAAAGATCTTCAACTCCCAGGTATCAAACTATCTTTTTTGGTTTATGTTATGATGTAATAATTTTGGACATAAAGCTGTGAATTGTAGAGCTAACAATAGGAACACAAACAACTTTGAAAGTCATACACAAAGGGGTTATCCAAGAAGGCCTAATGAAACATAGAGAAGAAGTTACAACATGTTTGAATGTTTGATCACTGAAGTGGAATGTTACAAATGTAACAATTTTGGACACATGGCCTAAGATTGCAGAATGACAGTCCCTCCTAGAGAACCGTAACAAAATAATAACAGTCACAGGCACAAACCTCAGAAAAGGACATGGATAAGAAAGCAGGATCTGTATAGAAATGAAGAATGCACACTCGCTCTACAAGCTAAGCAGAAGAAACATGGTTGGTATGTTGATAGTGGGTGTTCAAAACACATGATAGGTGATAAAGACATGTTTCTTACATTACGAAAGGAAAAGAGATGGATCAATCACCTTTGGAAATGATGATTTAGATAAAATAATTGGAAAAGGCACAGTCATAATTGGGAACAAGAATACCAAGGAATAAAATGTTCTACTAGTAGAAGATATGAAACATAATCTTCTAAGTGTGAGTCAAATTTGTGACCAAGGTCATAATGTTACTTTCAATTCACAAAAGTGCGAGATAATAAAAGAAGGTTCAGGAAAATTGTTTGCTACAACTGTGAGAACTTCAAGCAACATATATGTATTAAGTGAAATTGGAAATGAAAAGTGTTGTCTAGGAAAGGAAGATGAAAGTTGTCTATGGAACAAAAGAATGAGTCACATACATTTTGATAACCTTGTCAAAGTCAGCAGAAGATAAGAAGTTAGAGAAATTCCCTGGATCACGAAACCAACCAGCACTTTATGCAAGCATTGTCAAAAAGGAAAACAAACAAAGAACATGTTCAAATCAAAGGAATATTCAATGACAAGACCACTGGAAATTGTGCATACTGATCTAGTTGGACCAACTACAACAAAGTGTTTAAAAAGTGAGAAATACTTTATGTTATTAGTTGATGATTATACAAGAATTACTGTCATTTTATTTCTTAAGAATAAGTCAGAAGCTTTTGAAAACTTCAAGATCTACAAGGAAATGGTTGAAAATGAAATTGATTCAAAAATCAAATGCTTGAGATCTGATAATGTAGGAGACTTTACTTCAAAGGAATTCATGAACTACTGCAACAATCATGGAATAAAAAGACAATTCTTCATTGCTAGGACACCTAAACATAATGGAGTTGTTGAAAGAAAAAAAATGAAAGTATAGAAAATGGCTCGAACAATGCTAATGGATTCCAAATTGAAAGATATATTTTGGACACAGGTAGTGCATACACCAGTTCACATTCAAAACAGAGTAATTCTCAGAAACAACAATGAAAAAACTCCCTACGAGCTATGGAAAGGAAGACCAACAAATGTGAAGCACTTCAGAGTTTTTGGAAGCAAATGCTACATCAAAAGAGAAGATGGAAAAATGGCAAAGTTTAACTCTCATGTAGACAAATGAGTACTTGTTGGTTACTCAAGTACAAGGAAAGAATACAAGTGTTACAATCTAAGATTGAACAAAGTTGTATACAACATCAACGTAACAATTGATGAAACAGACAGACTAGAATCAAAGGAAGAAGAAAATGAATTAATGGTACAACTTTTCGAAGAAGAAGCAAAAGATGAAAAGGAAGTAGAAGAGGAAGATGAAGAGAATCCGAAAGAAGCAAAAGAGAAAGTTCAACAAGTGCCTCCAAAGACACCTAGAAGAAGAGTATAGAAGAATCATCCTTCAAATCAGATTATCAGAAACAAAGACACAGGAGTTGAGACTAGAAGAAGAATCTATTCACTAGAGCAAACACAACTAGCACTCACATCTACAATTGAACCAACCTATTTTAAAGAGGTTAGCAAGGATGAATTTTGGAACAAGGCCATGGATGAAGAATTGGATCAAATAAAGAAAAATGACACTTGGGAATTGGTTCCAAGACCAAAGGATAAGAATGTGATCGATACAAAGTGGGTATACAAGAATAAATTGAACGAAGATGGACATGTTACAAGGAACATAGCTAGATTGGTATGTAAAGGATATGCACAGGTTGAAGGAATCGAAATTGAAGAGACATTTTCCCTAATTGCCAGAATGGAAGAAATCTGATTTCTTTTAGCTTATGCATGCTCCAAAAATATTAAAGTGTATAAGATGGACGTAAAATCAACTTTTCTGAATGGGGAACTTGAAGAAGAAGTCTACATTGAACAACAAGAAATATTTTAGTTGTCAGAGAATGCAGACTATATGTGCAAATTAAAGAAGGCCTTGTATGGTCTAAAACAGGCTCATAGAGCATGGTACTCTAGACTAGATAAATATCTACAACAGGTAGGGTTCAGAAAAGGAAGTACAGACAATAACATCTACATCAAGGTAAGTCAAGGTAATATTTTATTAATTGAAGTTTATGTTGATGATATTATTTTTGGTAGTGATGATGATAGGTTAAGCCAGAAATTTGCAAAGGATATGTAGAATGAATTTGAAATGTCATTACTTGGAGAACTATCCTTCTTTCTGGGACTTTAGATACATCAAAGCAACCAAGGAATTTTTATTTCTCAAACCAAGTATATCAAAGAAATGCTAAAGAGGTTCGGAATGGAAGATTGCAGACCAATTATCACTCCATGAAAACCAGTTGCAAGTTAAGGAAAGATGATGATTGAAAGTATACATATCAGAGGCAATACAGGTCAATGATTGGTAGCCTACTATATGTGATAGCATCTAGACTAGATGTAATGCAGGCAGTTGGACAGGTGGCATGATTTCAAGCAGAACCAAAGGAATCACATGTGTTAGCAATGAAGAAGATTTTCATATATCTCAAAGGAAAAGAAGAGTTTGGATTATGGTATCCAAAAGGAAAGAATATATCTCTTATTTCCTGCATAGATGCAGATTGGGCAGGTTGTGTTGATGACTAAAGAAGAACCAGTGGAGCAACGTTCTACTTGGGTGAGTGTTTAATATCATGGCTAAGCAAGAAACAATCATCAATATCTCTATCTACAACTGAGGCAGAGTATATTGTAGCAACAACATCATGTACACATGTTCTTTGGATGAAACAAACTCTGAAATATATACAGGTTGAGTATGATGAGCCCATTCCAATCTATTGTGATAATACAAGTGCCATAAATATCTCAAATAACCCGGTGATGCATGCCAAGACGAAGCACATTCCAATCTAGTATCACTTTCTACGGGAACAGGCTACAGAAAATAACATAAGAGTTGAATATGTGGGCACAAAAGAACAAGTGGTAGACATATTTACGAAACCACTTCCACAAGAAGCCTTTGAGTATCTTCGCCAAAGACTCGTAGTTATTTCTACTCCAAAATGAATGCTTTTGAATGATTATCTTATATTTCTTAGATGTACACGAGGAAGCACCATAAAGAGGATAGTTCAGTTAGGGGGAGTAGCCCTAGATGGAAAGATACCTTTTGCATTGATGACAAAGGGGGAGAGATTCATCAGATGTAGAGGATAGAGGCATGATTCCAGGGGGAGCAATGGTCACAAAGATGCAAAGGACAAAGGCATGGTTCCAGGAGGAGCATGAGTGATATGACTTCAGTATGTCATGAAATGATTTCAGTATTGCATCAGAGTGTTTCCATCAATGCCAAAGGGGGAGATTGTTGATTAAGGTTGGTAGTCATTGATGTCAACCCTTGAAGAAAGTTTGGTAGTGAATTCTGGTAGCACAAAGGTTTAGGTAATGGACCCAAGGTTGTTTCAAGTATAATGGTATGA
>ML807142.1:20587-30961 GCA_009831015.1 Picea engelmannii
TGAATTTCAGAGCAAGGTGAAGAAAAGAAGGTCGAAATTCAAGGGAGGATAAATTATTTCAATTTACAGGTACATAGTTATGGTTATTTCAATTTAGGGTTGTTGACTAATCCCAAACTAGTCATGTGAGACTAAAGAAAAGTTTAATGAGAATGCTAGTCTCTTGTTGTGAAAGTTAAGGAAGGTTTGCAAGTATGTGATCATATACACCAGGTCTATTACATAGTTACAAATCATATTTGGATGATAAAATTGATGAGGGATTTTGGTTAAGGTACATTTTGGGTACATGGTTGAGACACGTAGTTGATGAGTTGGCACGTACATGAGGTGTATAGTTGATGATGTTGGTGCATATTGATGAGTCATAGTTGATGAGTAGTTGACACATGATTGGTACATATTGATGAGTCATAATTGATGAGCACTTGACACATGATTAGTACATATTGGTACATGATTGGATGCACTTGTTTATGGTACAGATTGATTATAGGTTGTTTGGTGCAGGTTGGTGCATGGTTGATGCACTTGTTTATGGTACAAGTTGATTACAGGTTGAGGTACATGTTGATGCATGGTTCAGGTTTATTGGTACATGTTTACAACAATATATCTCACAGTGATAGTGTGACAGTGGTTCCATCATTCTACTTCTACTTCAGGGCGGTTGGACGGGGCAAGGATAGGTGGTTGTAGCCGGAGAACATAGGGGGTTGTAGCCTCCTTCTGGTTGTAGCCAGAGAATAGGGGAGTTGGAGATTCCTTCAGGTTGTAGCCTGAGAAACAAGGGGGTTGGAGGCTCCTACCAGTTGCAGCTAGAAAACAAAGGAAGTTGGTGCTTCCAATGAATGTAATTCTTCAAGACATATAAGGAAAAACATTATGTGGTTTTCTCTCGCTTTGGGTTTCCATGTAAAACACTGGTGTACTGTGTATGTGTATGCTTGTTCATTTCTTATTTAATTTTTAGTTATTGGATGATAATGCTACATTGATATAACACTTGGATTATATGGTTAAAAAAGATTCAATTGCTCTATTACTGATTCACCCCCCCCTCTCAGTAATCCAATAGAAACATATCCAAAAATATTTGCAGAAACAATCAAGGGGGATAGGAAGATCTACAAGGAAGATTACAGGGACACTCCTCCATCGAGAATATTAAGATTTCGGAATCAACAACCGACATATAGGCCTCAGGAAGAAGAATAATTCATAAGAGTACCTCCTTTCAGAAGATCTTCAACTCCTAGGTATTAAACTATTTTTTTGGGGTTATGTTATGCATGTAATAAGTTTGGACATAAAGTTGTGAATTGCAGAGTTAACAACATGAACAAAAACAACTTTGAAAGTCATACACAAAGGGGTTATCCAAGAAGGCCTAGTGAAACACAGAGAAGAAGTTACAACAGGTTTGAATATTTGAGCACTGAAGTGGAATGTTACAAATGTAACAATTTTGGACACATGGCCAAAGATTGAAAAATGACAGTCCCTCCTAGATAACCGCAACAGAATAACAAAATTCACAGACAGGAACCTCAGAAAAGAACATGGATAAAAAAGAAGGACCAATATAGCAATGAATAATGCACAATAGCTCTACAAGCTAAGCAGAAGAAACGTGGTTGGTATGTTGACAATGAGTGTTCAAAATGCATGACAAGTGATAGAGACAAGTTTCTTACATTACAAAAGGAAAGATATGGATCAGTCTCCTTTGGAAATGACGATTCAACCAAAATCATTGGAAAATGAATAGTTAGAATTGGGAACAAGAATACAAAGGCAAAAAATGTTCTACTAGTAGAAGATATGAAACATAATCTTCTAAGTGTGAGTCAAATGTGTGACCAATGTCATAAAGTTACTTTCGATTCACAAAAGTGTGAGATAAGAAAAGAAGGTTCAGGAAAATTGATTTCTACAACTGCGAGACTTCAAGCAACATATATGTGTTAAGTGAAATTGGAAATGAAAAGTGTTGTCTTGGAAAGGAAGATGAAAGTTGGCTATGACACAAAAGAATGGGTCACATACATTTTGATAACCTTGTGATAGTCAACAAAAGAGAAGTAGTCAGAGAAATGACCTAGATCACAAAACCAACCAACACTTTATGCAAGCATTGTCAACAAGGAAAGCAAACAAAGAGAATGTTGAAATCAAAGGAATATTCAACGATGAGACCACTGGAAATTGTGCATACTGATCTAGTTGGACCAACTACGACGAAGGCCTTAAAAAGTGAGAAATGCTTTATGTTATTAGTTGATGATTATACAATAATGACCATAGTTTGTTTTCTCAAGAATAAGTCCAAAGCTTCAAGATCTACAAGGAAATGGTTGAAAATTAAATGGATTCAAAAATCAAATGCTTGAGATCTGATAATGGAGGAGAGTTCACTTCAAAGGAATTTATGGACTACTGTAGCAGTCAAGGAATAAAAAGGCAATTCTTCATTGCTAGGACACCTCAAAAGAATGGATTTGTTGAAAGAAAGAACATGACAGTACAGGAAATGGCTCGAACAATGATAATAGATTCCAAATTGACAGATATTTTTTGGACACAGGTAGTGCATACAACGGTTCACATTCAAAACAGAGTAATGCTCAGAAACAAGAATGGAAAAACTCCTTACGAGCTATGGAAAGGAAGACCAGAAAATGTAAATCACTTTAGAGTTTTTGGAAGCAAATGCTACATCAAAAGAGAAGATGGAAGAATGGGAAAGTTTGACTGATCAGAATCTGGACCAGGGGTCAAAATTTAGCCCAAAAATCAAAGTTTTTGGAATCACTTCAAAACAAACAGGAGCGTAGGCCTCATCCTCATGAACCCAACACACTTCAAACAGGTTCAAACGGACATCGGATGAGTGAGATATCACATTCTGTTCGATTTGCCAAACAAGCAAAAATAATGTTGACTGTACAGTCCGTACAGATGACATGGCAGGGCCATACATCTGAAGTGACATGATGGTGATGTGGCAAGTTTTGAGTTGGTATTTTAGTTGGTAGACACGTGGACGAATGATATTGTGACACATGGCATCATTTTGGCAAATGGTATGGTGCCACGTGGCCCAGGTGTGGGATGCCATGTGGAACCTTGTTTATGGTGTTTAAAATTTTATGGAGTCCATGGGAGTCAAACCCTGAACCTTCACATATGGAAAGCACTTTGGCAAAGGCCGCTCAATCGTAAATCCACATGGTAGTACTTATTATAAATACGTGTTAACATATATTTAAAGTCAAATGTGTGTGTATTTTGGCGCGGGTCCGCCCCAACCCCCGATTTTAATACTCGTTCCCATATGACCACACAAAAATGGAGCATGTGTGGACCTTTACCAACAGTCAGTGCTTCAAGCACCCTCCACTTGTCAAGCAAACAAGCAACCTTGCTAACGAGCCCTTTTAATGAGCTGGGATGTGGCCATATGGCCCCCCATGTGCCCAACACCTCTGCCCTTTGAGGCCCTAATTCTGCTAAAAGTGAGACAATTTGGCACGTTTTGTAGAGATGCGTGCATGTGATGGGTTTAGGCATCGAAAATTCCCAGAATCCAGGTTACTCACACAGGAGGTGAGTATTGGTGAACCAGAGACAACAAGCTTGAAGGAGGAAAATGGCAGGAGGCCTATCTTCTTCATTTTTTTGCCAAATGAGGTGCCGAAAAATCCCATCTAGGGGTTTTTGGATGTTCTGAATCCATTGGCATAGTTTTCAAAGGAATTTGGAGACTTATTTTGCAGGTTTTTTCTACATTGAAGTTTCAGAGAGCTCTAGGGAGCTTAGGGCCACCAATGAAGGAGGTCATGCTCAGATGAGCCCAAGTCCATTTTTAGTGACTGAATAGTCATTATTGATAATTGAGATGCTCTGAACTCATTTGGACAGGTTTCAGAGGCATTTGAGGACTTTTATAGGTGTTTTTTCCACAAGGAAGCTCAGGGAAGCTCAAGGCCACCAGTAGAAGAGGTCATGCCCAGATGAGCCATGGTCCGTTTTTAGAGATCTAATAGTCATTTTTGGGGTTTCTATGTATTATGAACCCAATGGTACAGTCAGTAAATCCATTGGAGTTGAGAAGCAACTTGTAAAATAATTTTAGACAAACTAATCCCAGAGAGCCTAGTCCATTGATGGAGGCTCAAGGAGATATAGCCCAGTTAGGGGTGAAGTCCTTTATCATGTTGTTATTGTTGTGATTTTTGTTGGTTATATTTTTCTACAAGTTATGTTTGTTGTTGTATTCTTTAAACAACATATTTAACCATCATATTTAACCATTGAAAATTCTTCACACATAAACACCTAAAAGAAGCATAAAATTGAAACACAAATCCTCTTACACAACTAAGACATTGAGCAAGGTCCTGAAGTTTATTTTAATGGAGTAGAGGGTGCTTGCATATCAAAACTAGTCAGCCCCCTATTTTTAGATCAGGTGGTATCAGAGCATATTTTTTCTCATATGATTGCCATTGATAGCTAGAGATTTAGCTGTTGGTATTATTGTGCAAGTTTTGTGTTGAAGTTTGATATCTTGCAAGGATGGAGGAAGCTTCAAACAATGAGAGTTCTCATACATATTCATTAGACAAGTTCTTTGACAAAGATATGTTGAAGAAGTTTGTAACCATGAGAAATATGGTGCAAGAGATGTGGGAAGATAGGAAGGAGAGTATTGTCCTTCAAGAGCAGTTGATGCCCATGGAGGAGAAGCACCAGCTTCTTGAAAAGTTGCATGAGATGGAGACTCAACTCCATGAGGCAAAGGAAACCCTTACCAAGTACATGCATGAACATGAGGTATGCAATGCTAGTTTTTCTTCAAATTACTCTCAAGATGAATGCTTTGGTATTTTTGAAAATCACACAAGAGGAATAGGGTCCAAGTTATTGTTAAAAATGGGCTATGAAGGTAGAGGGTTAGGCAAACATGCACAAGGCATTGTTGAGCCTATTGTTGTTGAGGAGAGGCCCAAGTATAGGGGTCTTGGATATGAACAAAAAGATGGAGCATATTCCAAATTTGAGGAGACAAGGGAAACAATTCCAAGAACAACTTTTGTTGCACAATCCCTCAAGCATGCAAAGTGTGTGTTCAATATGAATGGTGTGAAACAAGAGAGTTGTGACAGCCATGAGGACAAGAACAATGTTGTTGGTCTTCAAAAGAGAGCTAGTAACTCTTCAAATTCACCTCCTCAAGAAGGTGATAAAGGTGAATGTTCAAGGTATCTTTTTGCCTATAATTCAATTGATTTTGATTATGTTAAGCATGGTAAATTTTCATGTAAAAATGGAAGAAAAAGTCCATGTACATATTGTGGTTTATATAACCATCATGTTTCAAGATGTTGGAAAAGATTGACCACATTCAAGAAACTTTCCAAGCAAAGGCAACTTGAAAAGAAGATGCAAAAGATTTTCACCCACTGCCATAAGAGGGGTCATCTCATTGACCAATGTTGGACATTGCATCCAACCACTCATCCACAACATGAGAAGCAGATGGATAAAGAGACTGGAAAGAATGGAAGAGGAGATTCCATCATCGATGTGAGTCAAGATGATTCACAAGAAGACGATTTTCAACAGAAAAATTCACCATTGAATTGGCTTGGTAAGAAACGGTTATATTTCTTGAACAAGTAAGGTTTGCATTTCTTTGTTTATAGATGCAATTTTCACCCTTATGTATCCATTTTTGTTGAAAGTATGACAAGTTGCAAGAGTTTATCATAACTTGTATGATGCAAGATTGCATGTGAATGCATTCTATTAGAGACATTCTTGTTGTTGCACAACTTCACCAGGAGGATGTAAAAGATGGGTATAATACTCACTTATTGCAGCCATATAGATTTTCATTTCAACTCTTATGTACCCACATGTTTTTGGGTTTATGTACTTATGTTTGTAATTGAAGGAGAGTTGAAGAGCTATGCGCATGCATGTGATTTTGTATGTGTAACTTCGCCAGGAGGATGTAAAAGATGGGTATGATACTCACTTGTTGCAGCCATATATCTTTTTCCTTTCAGCTCTTATGTACCCACATGTTTTGGGTTTATGTACTTATGTTTGTACTTGAAGGAGAGTTGAAGAGCTATGCACATGCATGAGATTTTGTATGTGTAAACAATGAACTTGGAGATAGTTTCATTATGAGTGACTCATGCATGTAACATGGTTGTGTATCATGAATGTCGACTTTTGGAATGTCGATATGTTTCAAAAGAGTCTCGACTTGTGTCGATGTTGTCTTGACAACTATGTTGTGTCGATCATGTTTTTCGACTTATGTTTAGTCGATGGTGTTTGTCGACTTGTAAGTCAATTTTTAATACACCAAGATGCAAGAAAATGCCATGTACTTTGATGAAGTACAAGATGCGACCGTTTGCTTGAAGAGAAAAAAGACTTTGTTGGCATCATTTTCAATCTTGTATAAAATTTGTTTTCAAGATTGATGGTTTTCTTGGTTTGTGACAAGATATCCCAGGAAATCATTTTGCAGCCATTATAGAGCCAATAGTGTTGACGCCAAAGAGTTCACAAGAGGAACTTGATTCTCATTGGGAAGGTTGACAGTCTTCCAAGAACAAAGAGAACAGTGGGTCAGTGACAACTAGAGAACAATGGTTGAGGGACATAGCCAGTTGCAGTGCAAGACATGTCAAGGTACCCAGGTGATTGCCAAAAAGACTTTTCAAGTAGAATCAGTTGATAAAAATTGGAATCAAAAGAGTATTGAAGATCAAGTAGATAATCATCATCTTTTGTGGGTCCAAAAGCCTTTCAGTGGGAAGGTGTCATCAGAATCTGGACCAGAAGTCAAAATTTAGCCCAAAAATCAAAGTGTTTAGAATCGCTTAAAAACAAACAGGAGCATAGGTCTCATCCTCATGAACCAACACACTTCAAATAGGTTCCAATGAACATCGGATGAGTGAGATATCGTGTTCTGTTTGATTTTCCAAACATGCAAAAAAAATGTTGATTGTACAGTCCGTACAACTAATGTGGCAGGGTCGTACAACTGACGTGGCATGATGCTGATGTAGCATGATGGTGACGTGGCAAGTGTTGAGTTGGTAGTTTAGTTGGTAGACACATGGATGAATGAGATTGTGACATGTGGCGTCATTTTGGCAAATGGTATGGTGCCACGTGGCCCAGGTGTGGGCTGCCATGTGGCACCTTGTTTATGGTGTTTATGGAGTCTGTGGGAGTTGAAACTCGGACCTTCACATATGGAAAGCGCTTTGTCAAAGGACACTCAACCAGTGTGCCACACGGTAGTACTTATTATAAATATGTGTTAACATATGTTTAAAGTAAAATGTGTGTGTATTTTTGCGCGAGTCTGGGCTGGGGCTTAGCCCCAGCCCCCGATTTTAATACTCATTCCCATATGATCACACCACAATGGAGCGTGCATGGACCTTTTCCAACGGTCAGTACTTTACACACCCGCCACTTGTCAAGCGGACAAGCAACCTTGCTAACGTGCCCTTTTTATGCACCGGGACATGGCTATATGGCCCCCCAATCGCCCAACACCTCCGCCCTTTGAGGCCCTAATTCCGCTAATGGTGTGAAAATTTGGTGCATTTTGTGGAGATGTGTGCCTGTGCTAGGTTTAGGCACTAGAAATGCCTAGATTCCAGGTTACTCACACAGGAGGTGCGTATTGGCGAACCAGATGAAGGAGGAAAATGGCAGGAGGCCTATCTTCTTCATATTTTGGCCAAATGAGGTGCCGAAAAAGCCCAGATAGGGGTTTTTGGATGTTCTGAATCCATTGGAATAGTTTTAAAAGGAATTTGGAGACTTCTTTTGTAGTTTTTTTCTACATTAAAGTTTCAGAGAGCTCTAGGGAGCTTAGGGCCACCATTGAAGGAGGTCATCCTTAGATGAGCCCAAGTCCATTTTTAGTGATTGAATAGTCATTGTTGACTAATTGAGATGCTTTGAACTCATTGGGATAGGTTTTAGAGGCATTTGAGGACTTTTACATGTTTTTTTTCCACAAGGAAGCTCAGGGAAGCTCAAGGCCACTAGTAGAAGAGGTCATGCCCGGATGAGCCATGGTCCGTTTACAGAGATCTAATAGTCATTTTTTGGGTTTATATGTATTATGAACCCTATGGTACAATAAGTAAATCCATTGGAGTTGAGCAACAACTTGTAAAATAATTTTAGACAAACTAATCCCAAAGAGCCTAGTCCATTGATGGAGGCTCAAGGAGATGTAGCCTAGTTGGGGGTGAACTCCTTTATCATGTTGTTATTGTTGTGAGTTTTGCTGGTTATAATTTTCTGCATGTTTGTTGTTGTATTATTTAAACAACATATTTAACCATTGAAAATTCCTCAGACATTAACACCTAAAATAAGCATAAACTTGACACACAAATCCTCTTGCACAACTAAGACATTGAGCAAGGTCTTGAAGTTTATTTTAATGGAGTAGAGGGTGCTTGAGAAAAACAAGTCAGCCCCTATTTTCATATAATTGACTCTCGTATGGACAAAGGAGTAATTTTTGGTTACTCAAGTACAAGAAAAACATACAAGTGTTACAACTTGAGATTGAACAAAGTGGTGGAAAGCATCAACGTAAAAATTGATGAAACAGGTAGACAAGAATTAAAGGAAGAAGAAAATGAATCAATGGAACAACTTTACGAAGAAGAAACAAAATATGAAAAAGAAGGGGAAGACAAAGAGGATACGACAAAAACAGAAGAGCGAGTTCAACAAGTAACTCCAAAAACGTCTAGCAAATGAGTACAGAAGAATCATCCTTCAGATCAGATTATCAGAAACAAAGACGTAGGAGTTGAGACTAGAAGAAGAATCCGTTCACCAGAAAAAATGCACCTAGCACTCACATATACGATTGAACCAACCTATTTTGAAGAGGCCAGCAAGGATGAATTTTGGAACAAGGCCATGAATGAAGAATTGGATCAAATAGAGAAAAATGACACTTGGGAATTGGTTCCAAGACCAAAGGATAAGAAGGTGATCGACACAAAGTGGGTATACAAGAATAAATTGAATGAAGATGGACATGTTACAAGGAACAAAGATATATTGGTATGTAAAGGATATGCATAGGTTGAAGGAATCGACTTTGAAGAGACATTTTCCCCAGTTGCCAAAATGGAAGCAATCTGATTTCTTTTAGCTTATGCATGCTCCAAAAATATTAAAGTGTATCAGATGGACGTAAAATCAACTTTTCTAAATGTGGAACTTGAAGAAGAAGTCTACATCGAACAACCAAAAGGATTTTAGTTTTCAGAGAACACATATTATGTGTGTAAATTAAAGAAGGCCTTGTATGGTCTAAAACAAGCTCCTAGAGCATGGTACTCTAGACTAGATAAATATCTACAATAGGCAGGGTTCAGAAAAGGAAGTGAAGACAACAACCTTTACATCAAGGTAACTCAAAATAGTATTTTATTAATTGAAGTTTATGTTGATGATATTATTTTTGGTAGTGATGATGACAGGTTAAGCCAAAAATTTGCAAAATATATGCAAAATGAATTTGAAATGTCATTACTTGGAGAAATATCCTTCTTTGACTTTAGATACGTCAAAGAAACCAAGGAATTTTTATTTCTCAAACCAAGTATATAAGAGAAATGCTAAAGAGGTTCAGAATGGAATATTGCAAACCAAATATCACTCCCATGCAAACCAGTTGCAAGTTAAGCAAAGATGATGATTCAAAGTCTACAGATCAGAGGCAATACAAGTCAATGATTGGTATCCTAATATATGTTTCAGCATCCAAACCAGATGTAATGCAGGCAGTTGGACATGTGGCACGATTTCAAGCAGCACCAAAGGAATCACATGTATTAGCAGTAAAGAGGATAGTTCAGGTTGGGAGATCAGACAATTCAGTTAGGGGGAGCAGCCCCGGATGGAAAGATACCTTTTCCATTGATGACAAAGGGGGAGATATTTATCAAATGCAGAGGACAGAGGCATGAGTCCAGGGGGAAAAATGGTCACATAGATGCAAAGGATAAAGGCATGGTTCCAGGGGAGCATGAGTGATATGACTTCAGTATTACATGACATGATTTCAATATTGCATCAGAGTGTTTCCATCAATTCCAAAGGGGGATATTGTTGATTAAGGTTGGTTTTCATTGATGTCAACCCTTGAAGAAATTATGGTAGCGAATTCTGGTAGCACAAAGGTTTGGGTAATGGACCCAAGGATGTTTCATGTATAATGGTATGATATTTAATATATTTAAAGGTAATACTATTCTATATGGATAGTACATTTCATTCCATTTTCAGTGG
>ML807142.1:32601-48425 GCA_009831015.1 Picea engelmannii
AATAATCCAACAACATCAATGACAACCAACCCAAATAATCAACAATCTCCCCCTTTGGAATTGATGGCAACACTCTGATGCAATAGTGAAGTCATATCACTCATGCTCCCCCTGGAACCATGCCTTTGTACTCTTTCTCCAAGCATTTACCTTTGCATCTGATAAATCTCTCCCCCTTTGTCATCAATGGCAAAGGTATCTTTCCATCTAGGTTTTCTCCCCCTAAATGAACTGTCCTTGGGGATACTCCCCACTTGAACTGTCCTCTTTATGGTGCTTCCTCGTGTAAATCTAATACATATAAGATAATCCTTCAAAATATTTCATTTTAGAGTAGAAATTACTCCAAGTCTCTGGCGAAGATACTCAAAGGCTTCCCTTGGAAGTGGTTTTGTAAAGATGTCTGCCACTTGTTCTTTTGTACCCACATATTCAACTATGATGTTCTTCTCTTCAACCTATTCCTATAGAAAGTGATACTTTATTGGAATGTGCTTCGTCTTGGAGTGCATCACCGGGTTCTTTGAGATACGGATGGCGCTTGTATTATCACAATAGATTGGAATGGGATCATCATACTCAGCCTGTATATCTGTCAAAATTTGTTTCATCCATAGAACCTACGTACAACATCATGTTGCTGTAATATACTCTGCTTCGGTTGTAGATAAAGATATTGCTGATTGTTTCTTGCCAAGATACGAAACACTCACCCAAGTAGAACGTTGCTCCATTGGTGCTTCGTCAGTCATCAATGCAACTTGCCCAATTTGCATCTGTGTAGGCAATAAGTGACAGATTGTTGGGCATAGGCCCATTTTGGGGAAAAGGCACGATGTGGAGGAAAGACAGTTGGCAGAAAATCATGTGAGGCACGCATGCAAGAAGAAGGGAAAGAAAGACAACTAGCAGGAAAAGCAGTGGACGAAAACGCGCATGTAGAGGAGAAAAGCGTGCAAGGCCAACATGCAAGAATACCTAACTAGGTGAGGGTTTTGGTAAGAGAATGTAATGGTTAATTATCCAAGAATAGATATAAATAGACACATGGAAGGTCTAGGGGGGGTTCAGTGTATTTGATGGTTGGTACGACTTACTTGCGTGAGATAGAGTAACAGGTCTGTAACACAAATATGATCCGATACCTTTTTGTAATTTGTTGATCTATGGGAGGGAAAAGTGACTAGACCTTGAGGGTTTGATCGCAGGCTGAGGAGCCTGGTGTGATCTAGTCAGCCTTGCAAAGGTTGTGAGGTATGTTTTGTGAAGGCGTGAATGGAGTTGTAGTGCGTGCGACACCATATATGACAAAACCATAATAAAAGATCTTAAGAGACAAATCTTTTTGGGCGTAGCCCAGGAGGGGGTGAACCACAGTAAATTAGATCTTATGTGGAATTCTTATTGTTTATGTATTTACTATCAATGGTTAGATATTATATGAATGTCTTGATGAAGTAGTTAGATCTGTTTATTTACATGCATGAATAAAGAACGACAGACTAACTAAGATAGATGAATGACAACACATTGATTTAATAGTTAGATAGAACTTTCAACGCAAAAATTAACAGATCCCCATTTAATACTGGACTGCTAACACTTGAGTATCATAGTCACCCATTAAGACTATCTCGGGTGAGATTGTGCAGTGCACTCTGTGTGTTGTGTTGCCTTCTAGTTTACTAGGAGGGACAATAGTTTTAGAGGCTTTGTTGGATCCCTAGTAGACTTGAACCTGGATCAATCATGTTAAATATATAACTTAGATAATCAACCAACAAATGGTTATGTTGTCGGTTGGAACAACATGGGATTGAGTGGATGGGATCAGTTGAAGATTTGTTAAAAGACTGTAATATCTAAGGAAGGCGAGTCAAAATAATATCGAATCAGACGACGAGAAGGTGAGAAGAATGCATTGCTAGAAGGGGATGTTGAGACCGTGGAATCCCACAAAAGCAAAGACTGAAATCTGGCTGAAGACAAAGGAGCTAGAGTTTTTGCAGAAAGATAACAGAAACCCTAAAGTAACACCGTGCAAATATCTTGAGAAATATGTGTTTTCTGATCTGCATGAAGTCTTTTTCTGTGATTGTCCACACTTATTGCAGGAGTGGATATTGAAGTTGAAGGATAACCATGCAACAAATTAGGTCTGACAATTAGAGTGGACCTTAGTTCAGATCGCGCAGTTACAGTAGGTGAATAACAAATTCACCCATGTAGTAGATTTTTGGTTCGACATTATTGTAGTAGGATTTATAATAGAATTTGCAGTAGATACCATGAATTCATATAGAGAAGCAGAGCAAGAGTTCCTACGCAGACCTCAAGGAAGGTATATTCGATCAATTTATACTGCTATTAAGATATTACTCTATAAAAAAAGTGTAATGACAATGGAATCAGACATCTAAACTTCCCTGTGTGCATGGGGGAAGGGGAGAAGCACTGATAGAAAAAGGAGAAGGGGATAAAGGAAAGAAGGAGGAAGAATTGGACCCAATCATGATGGATGACGACTAGATCAAGCAGATCATGGCGACAGCTAGAAAGAAGTGCAGTGGAGTACCCTACCAATACAAGGTGAACACTAAGAAGAGAGTCGTAGCCACGAGGGAAGGGTTGGCAAGTGATGAATAATAGGTAGAGGATCTTCGGGCTATGGAGAAGATTGAGGAAATACTTCACACAACATACGAGAGGTCCAAGAGCAGGAATAGAAGGCATCAACCCCATCCATATTAATGCCAGTGTGGAACCCATAAACCCATGTGCGACTAACACACCAAAAAGAACACCACCGTTTAGAAAACCAAATTTTGGGAGAAGGAAGATAGAATTAAGTACATCTACACAAGGAACAACAACTTGGGGATCCATTTCAGGGAGAATTATTCAAGTATCTATACAACGCAGAGGTAGCAGTTCATCATTCAAGATGGCAGGACATGATCCCACCATTAGGTTACCATAATTTTGAGGAGAGGAAGCACAATACCCTCAGAAACACTTGTTCATTTGTGCAAATATATGGGAAGAAAAACAGATAATTGATGAAGATACTAAAACTGTGCAGCTAGCCATCATGCTAAGAGACCACGCACCAGATTGGTACATGAGTCTAGACGTAAACATTGCACCTGGGATGACAAGGACACTGACATACATTAAGAAATTATTGATTAATGAGTTCCAGAAGCTGAGCTCAAAGGATCAATACATGAATGATATGATAGAAATCCGACAGAAACCAAGAGAATCTGTATGCGAAATTGAACAACGATTTAAACATCTGAAAAGGAAATTGAGGTATGTTATAAATGACATGCAACATAGGCATATGTTTGTGAATTCTTTGTTACCACACTTGAAATACCCACTAAGACAACATAAATTCCAATCTCAAGCAGAGGCTCTACAGGAATCCTTGCAAATGGAGGAGAATCAATACCACAAGTTAGATCCAACTATAGAGGAGTTGAAGGAGGATTTGAAGAATCTTTCCTTCCAACTCAATCATAATAAGGGCAAGGGACAAGCACGAAGTTGTTTGGTGTACCACATGTAGAACAAAAGGGCACCATAAGAATGAATGTCCAACATTTGTGCAGTATATGGAAATAGGGATGACAAATCCATTGTCGACAAGAGGAACTTGGTGTGAAATTTGCAAGACGCACGAGCATGATCCATATCATTTTCCTATGATGCAGAAATACCAGACAATACCAAAGAATGCATACTACATGTTTTGAAAATCAGTAGGCCATGATGACAAAGACTACAGAACTATGGATTTGATGAGGGAAAGGAGATCAGACACATATAGGGTGTAAGATGAAATGATGACAGGTCAAGATGCACCTCATTTTAATCAGGCACTACCACAATATAATACTATGTCGCAACAATATAACAACGCGCAACCACACTATAACACCACGCAACCCCAATATAACCCTGCACAGTATAATTAGGTACTGCAATACAATACACCATGTGGATATCGCACTGGGTACATAGGGGAAGGATGAGGCAGAGGAGGAATTGGATGCGGAAGAGGTCCAATAGTGTGCCATAATTGCCAATAGCTAGGGAACTATGCAAGAGAATTCCCTCTACCACTTGCGACATGCATGTATTGTCGCGCATTAGATCACGACACAGAGGATTGCACAACATTGTTGGGGAAGATACATGAGAAACGAAATCAGAACAATCAAAATGTACAATGGATCTCTACAGAAGATAGAGAATATGGCAGGAACATCAACATAGTGACACACAGAGGTGCTAAAACAAGAGATGATGTGGCTAAATAGGAACTAGTACAACACTAGTGGATTAAGAAAAATACTGACCCACCCAAGCGATTTGATGCAGAAGAGGAGAAGGATACCTTTAAGTAGGCCAGACAAGAATTTCTCAAGTAAAATGTTGCATCTGCATCTACCGCGCAACATACCCAAGACATCCCAACGTATGAAATGTCGTCAGCATTGGACCATACCAGTGAAGTCCACCTGGGAAACCAAGTAAGTTGTATTAAAACTTTCCTACAATCATGTATTCAAGTATTTAAGGATCCATCATATGTTATAGTATTACAGAATCTATTAGATAGATGTACCACAAACTATGAGGGAAAGTTAGAATAGAGGATAGTCAATCATCTCCATGGCAGAAGGAGAACCAACAGAGAGTTTATATTGAATGCCAACATTGGATATTTTAACATGGGTGATGTGATATTAGATCTGGGGTCTGAAGTGAATTTGTTTCCCAAAAATACATGGAAATGCATGGGAGAACCTACCTTAGGCTACTCACTAGTCCAATAGGCTACTCACCAATCCAATAGGGAGGCTAAAAGGAGTGACAATAGATCTGGACGGAGTGCGCACTAAGGCAGACTTCGAAGTAATCGAAATCATGGATGGCACAAGACCATATCCATCATTACTGGGATTGGATTGGGAGTTCAAAAATTAGGTGATAATCAACTTGAAGACCAGAAAGTTGACATTTGAGTCAGGTGAGTACAGGTTTATCGCGCCTCTAGATCCATCAGAATTCAAAATATTTGTGGAACCAACATGTTTAGAACTGGAAGAAATTAACCAGTTGTACCGGACCATCGTGCACACCGAAGATTACATAAATCCAACCATTGATGGTGTACTTAGTTGGAGAAGTATCACATCATGTGCGTCTGACTCAGACATGGGTTTGGAAAATTGGCAGCAACACCTACATGAAGTCTCAACCAAAAGATGCGCTCGAATAGACCGCGCAGTAAGATGGGTTGGGACTGAAGTTAGAGAAACTCCAAGTTTCCATGGAATTAATGACTTGGAAGAATACCTAATGAGATATGAAGACAAAGCATCAGACAGTTAGATATTGTTAGCTCTCGACGTCGCACTCAAGGCTACACCTGCAAGATGGTGGGGCGCACACAAAGAAACAATCAAGGATTGGTACCAATGTAAGCGGTTACTGCACATCAGGTTTGGCGTAGAACAAAGAAGCAACCAGGAACAAAAATATGATGGATAGGGGGCACCAACATAACATTTGGAGAAGTGAAGAGCGTTGTGGAAAATGATACCCCCAGATGAATGGCATCATCAATTTGTACACACATTAGAGGGCATCCCAAAAAACTAGTATACAGACCAAGAACTGCGCAGAGGAACTACGAGCTGGACAATACTGCAACAAAACTTTGCAGTCACTTTCTAATTTGAACATGAGAACCCCAACATAGATGCAACACTTATGAAGATAAGAGGGGCGATATTCATTACAAAACCAGAAGTTGAACTCATGACAGAAGAACAACATCAAAACAAACATACAGTGAAAGAACTGATGTCATGCTACCATGTGCGGGAAGAAGCACCAGATGAAGATGATCCGCACGATAGTCAGATTGAGGAAGTTGAAGGAGAAAGAGAAGTGGAAGGTCTGCCTCTAGAATCAGAAGTAATTATTGTGCCAATCAAAGTAAAGAAAATCAACATTGGGATAGTTGAGAATCCCAAGATGGCCAACATTGGAGACTACTAGGACAAGCAAACAATGGACATGATAATAGAATTATTGCACAAGTACAACAAACTATTCCCAATGACCTTTATAGAAATGAAGGGTCTGACGGGATAACTTGGAGATATGAATATCCCTCTCAAACCAGAGGAAAGACCTATAAGATAAAGGTCTTCCATATTGAATCCCATCTATAAGCAGAAGGTAAGAGCATAAATCGATAGAATGTTGGAAGCGGGAATCATATAACCAGTAGAAGAATCAGAATGGATAAGCCCCATGGCAGTCCAGGAGAAAAAACAAGGAGGCATAAGAATCTATGTAGATCTGAGAAAGATCAATGATGCGTGCCTACATGATCCCTTCCCTACACCCTTTACAGACAAAGTCCTAGAAAATGTGGGAGGCCAGGAAGCATACTCACTCACTGATGGATTCTCAAGCTACCACCAAATTAAGATAGCACTGGAAGATCGACACAAGACTACCTTTGCAACAGAATGGGGATCCTACCAGTACATAGTCATGCCTTTTGGACTGAAAAATGCACCAGCAATTTTCTCCAGAGTACTCATTGATGCCTTTAGAGAATTCATCCATCAGTTTCTAGAAGTATATTTGGATGATTGGACAGTGTACAACATGTTGAAGGATCATGTAGAGGTGTTGAGGCCGATGTTGGAAAGATTCAAGAAATTCCAAATATCCTTGAACATTAAGAAATGTATATTTGGAACACCCTTTAGAATTTTATTGGGTCACATAGTATGCAGACAAGGTCCGATCATGGATCTTGCAAAGATTGCAGTAATTGTGAACTTACCACCACCAAAATCAATGCACTAGCTGAGGGCCACATTAGGACATATAGGATATTACAAAAAAATTGTCAAAGGGTATGCGTAGATCACTGCACTGATGGAGAAATTACCTAAGAAGGACACTAAATTCCAATGGAATGGGAGTTGCTAGCAAAGATTGGACACCCTGAAGGAGAAGATGGTCACAACACCCATATTAGTCTTTCCATATTGGAAGAAGACATTACATGTGCATGTAGATGCATCATCCATAGCCCTGAGAGTTATTCTGGCACAACCAGGAGCAGGGGATTTGGATCACCCCATAGCATTTGCAAGCAGAAAACTGTCAGAATCTGAGAAGAACTACAACACTACAAAGCGAGAAGGTCTAGAAATTGTATATGCACTTCAAAATTTCAAGCATTACCTACTTGGAAAACAATTTAAGATGTTCACATATCATTCATCCCTTAAGTACCTAGTCAACAAGCCAGTGTTGGGGGGCAAAATCTGTCGATGGTTACTATTGTTTCAAGAATTTGACTTTGAAGTTATAGTGAAACCAGGGAAGTTGAACGCAAGACCTGATCACTTATCAAGGGTCACCAATGGTGAGGAGCCTACAAACTTAGAGGATACCTTCCCTGACACACAATTATTTTCAGTTCATGTCACGGATGATTATTTTTCTGAAATTATTGAGTATTTAAGTACAGGGACCATGCCACAGGAATTTAACACCGTGCAAAGGAAGAATTTGTTTTTTTGAGTAGCCGAATACGATTTGATCACTAGACACTTATATAAAATGGGGACAAACAACATCTTGAGAAGATGCGTGCTAGAACACGAAAGGTCGAGGATACTGACAGAATCCTGTGAAGGAATAGCGGGAGGACACTATGCAGACAGAGATACCGCATAGAAGGTACTGCACACAGAATTATGGTGGTGAACTATTCATCAAGATGCAAACGAATACTGTAAAAAATGCGATGTTTGTCAAAGGGTTGGAGAACCAAACAGATGGGATGAGATGCTCTTATACCCACAAGTAATGCTACACGTGTTTGAAAAATGGGCTATTGATTTTGTTGGGCCAATTCACCCACCCACAAGAAGATCAAGTGCATGATACAACATCACTGCGACATAATACCTCTCAATATGGGCAAAGGCAACACCCGTTAAATACTGCAGTGCAGAGACATCAACACACTTCATGTTTGAACATGTGCTCACCAAATTTGGATGTCCAAGGATCCTTATGAGTGACCAAGGCACTCAATTTATCAACAAAAATATCAGAGCGTTGACTAAAGAATTCAAGGTCTACCATCAGAAAAGTATTCCATGCCATCCTTGGGAAAATAGAATAGTGGAAGCCTTCAACAAGATTCTAGATAATGCCCTAACCATGATTTTCAATGTCAATAGGGACAACTGGGATTCAAAGATACCAGTAGTATTATGGGCATATAGAACTACCTGGAAGAAGATGACAGGGAAAACACCATTTATATTGTTGTATGGAAAAGAAGCAGTGGTGCCATTAGAATTCTTGGTACCAAGTTTGCGTGTTGCGACAATTACAAACATGATAGAACGAGGCACAGTACAAGAAAATTTAAGTCAACTGATGAGCATGGAAGAAGATAGGATTCTATAAGGTTTCCACCAAGAAGTAAAGAAAGCGAGTGACAAATCTTGGCATGACCGACATATCAAGAGAAAAAGTTTCAAGGAAGGTGACCTAGTCCTAATGTATCACAACAAGTTTTTTCAACATCCAGGAAAGTTCAAAATGCATTAGTAGGACCATATGATGTCAAGAATGTCACAGATGGAGGATCTGTACAGTTGAAGGATTTGGAAGGGAGATACTTGAAGGGCATGATCAATGGGAGTCGACTGAATCTATACAAGGAAATTTTACCACCAACAACTTGACAGTTACCATGCAAAAAAAAAAAAAACCGTGTGGAAATCCACGCATGCTGGTGAGAAAATCAGAGTGACACAAAGGAGAAGAGTCTGCGTGCACAAGTCATTGAGTCGGTAGAGAAAAATAAGAATACTATGCCAGAATCAAAGGGTATAGAAGCCAAGGACTCTGCGCACTCAAAAATCCTAGCACGTCGGAAACAAGACCAACAGTCAGACAGTGCGACAATTCAAAAAATGACGGTTGTGGAAATTAGGCACCAACTGGCCACAACAGGTGAAACTATGACATCCTGTACATAGAGGTAAATACTGTAGCATGAAGGAAAGGGAAAAATTCGAAAACAAGATGCAAAGGACAACATTTAATACGTACAACAATACCATGCACAGGACACGCCGCCAAAAGTGAAAAAGGGACAACTCTCAGTGTAGAATAGTTGTCACTTTGTCGTCCCACTATAAAGTCAGAAAAAGGGGAGAAATGCAAGTCATTGAGTCAATTTATAAGGAGAGAACACAAATTCGAGTGGAAGAGAGCTAGAGCGATAATTAGACCGAGCATCTGTCGAGTTCACATATTTCGAGCCTAGACCCCATCGAAATGTCACCACCACGAGTTGGAGAGCTGGGCAGGGCCAACAGGAACACACACAGTAATGGTCGCGCGAAAGACGCAAGGGAGAAAGTGGCACTTGTAGTGGTGGATGTGGATGAACTCCACACACCAGAGTATGAAACAAACCCGATGGTGGTAGAGGAGAAAAAAACCACGCAGAAGGCTAGGAAGATGGAGGAGGACCCCGAACGAACTAAGTTCGACACTTTGAGGGGACAAGGGTCCTGACAGATCGAATAGGCCACAAGTTCAGCACCATCGAGCCATGAACCATAGACAACACATGTCGTAGTACAAGAGGGTGTACCAGAGGTGGGGGCCTCATCCCCACAAGCCAAATGGAAGGTTCAAGCTGAGAGCAGCGCGCACAGATGGTCACAACCGTAGGCAGAAGGGACCCTAGTTTTTCCAATAATCATGAGCAGAGTGTGTGTCGATGATGACATGGTCAATGAAGTGACTACCATCAAATACTTCTAACATGATGTGGTGGATGCCACTAAATTTCCCGACCTAGCATCGCATAGCTATTTGGAAAGCAGGGGAGAAGGTTCATCCGACATGTCAGTGCTCGAGTCGGTGCAGTGGATACTGGGGCTTTACAATACATGCATCATGAACCTACTAGATGTCCCACACTTTGGGAGGGGAAATCACATCAACGCCTACGTCAAGCAACTACTTGCATGTGTACATGGTAGGATCTTATGGATGGATAAGCCAGTGCCTATCATCGTGGACCTCATCGCAGGAATCACAAGGCTACCCACAGATGGGGAAAAGCCAGAGCAATATTTGGAGGACAAAACCAGAGCCAAGGCCATCTTAGATGAGATCAAGGCTAAGTATGACGTAGAGCGAGGCAACTGGGGAATCTAGATCAATGACATCAATGATCCTAGAACAAGGTTTCCTACCAGACTCCTCAGGTGAAAACTAATGCACAAGTGCCGCAAAGAGGAAGTACTGGCTGGTGTGGTCGTCTCCGTCGTGCAGTGTGCAAAGGGGAGCTCGATGAGTTGGGGCCCATACCTCCTGAATTCATTCTTGGAGGATTGCAAGGACACATGGGACTGGGGCTTTGAGTTCCACTATTCATGGTTACTCATCCTCATTGGCCTCATTAGATGGAAAGAATTGGCCTGTAGAAAATATATGGAGAGACCAGGGAAATGTGGTGCAACGACATACATCTCATTACGCAACAACGCAGACCCTAAGAGAAAGAAAATGAACACAGACATATTTGCGATATACTTCACAAAGATGTAGGACCTTATTGCATATACATGGTGCATTACACCAGATACAGGTTGCCAAATTTCAGGAAACACACCACAGTTTATGGATGTAAGCCAAGCGCGACAAATCGAAGGAATGGATACAACTCAACTACTGTGTCACACAAGAAGAAATCCAAAGAGAGGTCCAAAAGTGGCCTGAAGAATGGAATGAACCCAATATTCCAAACATAGTACAAAGCACATGAACTCAGACACAGGGAAGACCAGCCCCAGTGCACCAAACAGGCACCAACGGGGCAAGAGCCAAAAAGAGGAGTGCCCAAGGCCAAGAGGGGGGAAGCACCCCAACCAAGAAGTAACCGTGCACACATAATAGACCACCAAGGGGGTCTACACATGCTCCACCGCATGCAGAAAGCCACCAATACACTCAATGGGAGAAGTGTGCATGGAAGAGACAAGCAGAGGAACCCAATAAATCCCTAAGGCAAAAGAAATGGGGGCAGGGACACACAAAATCCATGAGGAGGAAGAACAAGGGACAGAAACCCATGAGATTCATGAGGCCGAAGAAACAAGGACAACTACTGCAAGGGATACCCAGAGGCCCACTAGTCTCGAGCCATTAGCTAACTAGGAGAAGTGGTCAGAGGAGCACACCAGTGGTGGCCAAAAGAAGGCAAAGGCACACAAGCAACAAATCCATATCTCACTAACCTTGGACGATGTGGAGTTAGTGGCAACAACGGTCGAGGAGAGACTAGCTGAAGTATGGGAGAATGAAGAGAAGGATAGGGCTTCAATCGTCGATCAAATGCAAGAGGTGAACACTACGCTGGAGTAGTTAAGGATCGGGGCAGCACAGGCACCAAAATAAACACCCACACATGCTAAGGAAGCAGTGTCAGTGCCTGAGACAGTGCAGTTTGTAGCACAGTTGAGCGCCAATTTCATCATCACATCGAAGATGATGTTCCTTGATGAAGAAACAGTGCATAAACCCCTCAAAGACATCAAGGCATTGGATGTGGCATTGGCCAATATTCCAACAAAAGCATTGTACAAACTTCAGGTGAGCAACGCACAGGAGATTCAATCTAGAGCAAGAGAGGATGTCACAATCCTATAGGTAGCCCAGACTGAGAATATCTCAATGAAGGAAGCCCTTAGCCTTGAAGCGCAACATAAAGAGTGTGCACAACAGAAAGTGGAGGAGATGGAGCAGCAAATCCACTTGTTGTTTCAAGCGATTCCTGAAAGCACAAGTGAGGAGGCAGGGTCATCAGAAGAGAAGTCATGCAGGATAGAGCATACTATCTAGGAATACAAGGAGAAGATCAAAGAGCTGGAGGAGCGCACACCCACTACTCCTCCAGAAATTAGAGCACAACGAGAACAAGAGGCAACAATAGCTACAGAGAGCATCGACCAAAGCATACAGACTATCACCAAGTTGTTACAGAAAAGCGTGTAGCTCTGGACTCACCTCCTAGAGGATGGGAGCCTTGAGGAACTCCAACAGAAGGAAAATCAACTCCACGTAGCAATGGCAGAGGTGAAGAAGCGACAGAAAATAATGTCACTACCGGAGAATATCAAAACAACCATCGAACTGAAGGCCCTGCAGTTAGAAGAGAAAGCACTGCAAGCACATAATACAACAAGACAAATGTTGTTGGATCCCTTGCAATAAAAGGTGGAGCAACAACTAGTCATGGAGAGTGACGCAACTAAGAAGAATATTGAGTAGATCGGAGCCAAAGGAAGAGAGATACTACAGTCTCCTATCATAGAGCAGGTGGTAACCACTATGGCCAATAAGAGAATTCAGGCTCAACAACAGTGCCAGCAGATAACAAAGATGTATGACGCATTGCAACAAGCAGTATCTGAAGCAGGAAGCAAGCAATGACAATGGAATAAGTCAAGTAGTGACTTGGGATGAGTCATGATGTCAGTGTTGGGGGCTTATTGGGAACAGGACCGTTTTGGGGAAAAGGCACGACATGGAGGAAAGATAGTTGGTAGAAAAGAATGCAAGGTGTGCATTCAAGAAGAAGGGAAAGAAATACAACTGGCAGGAAAAGCAGTGGACGAAAATGCGCATGCAAAGGAAAAAAGCGTGCAAGGCCAACATGCAAGAAGACCTAACTAGGTTAGGGTTTTGGTAAGAGAATGTAACGGTTGATGAGCCAAGAATAGATATAAATAGATAACAATAAGGTCCGAGGGGGGGGGTTTAGTGTATTTAATGGTTGGTATGAGTTACTCAAGTGAGATAGAGTAACAGGTCTGTAACACAAATATGATCTTATACCTTTTTGTAATTTGTTGAGATGTGGGAGGGAAAAGTGACTAGACCTTGAGGGTTAAAGCGCAGGTTGAGGAGCCTGGTACGATCTAGTCAGCCTCACAAAGGTCGTGGTTTCTTTTTTGTGAAGGCATGAACGAATTTGTAGTGTGCACGACGCCATATCTGACATAACCATAATAAAAGAGCTTAAGAGCCAAATCTTTGTGGACATAGCCCAGGAGGAGGTGAACCACAATAAATTAGGTGTTATATGGAATGTTTTTTATTTATGTCTTTACTATCAATGGTTAGATCTTAGATGAATGTCTTGATGAAGTAGTTAGATCTGTTGATTTACATGCATGAATAAAGAACGACAGACTAACTAAGATATATGAATGACAATACATTGATTTAATATTTAGATAGAACTCACAAAACACAAACTATTAGATCCCCATTTAATCCTGGACTACAAGAACTTAAGTATTGCAGTCACCCATTAAGACTATCTCAGGTGAGACTGTCCAGTGCACTCTGTGTGCCACGCTAGCTTCTGGTTTACCAGGAGGGTCGATAGTTTTAGAGGATTTGTTGGATCCTTAGTAGACCTAAACCTGGGTCAATCATGTTAAAGGTATAACTCAGATAATCAACCAACATAGATCCTTTCCTTTTTTATGCCAGAATCCAAACTCTTATGTTCTTTTGAGATATCTAAAAATCCTCTTCACTGCCAATACATGTGATTCCTTTGGTGTTGCTTGAAATTGTGCCACATGTCAAACTACCTGCATTACATCTGGTCTGGATGTTGTCACATATAATAAGCTACCAATCATTGACCTATATTGCCTCTGGTATGTAGACTTTGAATTATCATCTTTGCTCAACTTGCAATTGGTTTGCATAGGAGTGGTAACCGGTTTGCAATCTTCCATTCTGAACCTCCTTAGCATTTCTCTGATATACTTAGTTTGAGAAACAAAAATTCCTTGGTTGCTTTGACGTATATGAAGACCTAGAAAGAAGGATAGTTCTCCAAGTAATGACATTTCAAATTCATTTTGCATATCCTTTGCAACTTCCTGCCTTAACCTGTCATCGTTACTTCCAAAAATAATATCATCAACATAAACTTCAATTAATAAAATATTATCTTGAGTTACCTTGATGTAGAGGTTGATGTTTGCACTTCCTTTTCTGAACCCTGCATGTTGTAGATATGTATCCAGTCTAGAGTACCATGCTCTAGGATCCTGTTTTAGACCATACAAGGCCTTCTTCAATTTGCACATGTAATTTGCGTTCTCTGATTTCACGTCCATTTGATACACTTTAATATTCTTGGAGCATGCATAAGCTAAAAGCAATTGGATTGCTTCCATTCTGGAAACTGGGAAAAATATGTCTTCAAAGTCAATTCCTTCAACGTGTGTGTATCATTTACATACCAATTTATCTTTGTTCCTTGTAACATGTTCATCTTCATTCAATTTAATTATGAAAACCCACTTTGTTCCAATCACATTCTTATTCTTTGGTCTTGTAACCAATTCCCAAGTGTCACTCTTCTCTATTTGATCCAATTTTTCATCCATGGCCTTATTCTAGAATTTATCTTTGCTGGCCTCTTCAAAACTGTTTATTTCAATCGTAGATAAGAGTGCTAGGTGCATTTTTTATGGTGAACGGGCTATTCTTCTAGTCTCAACTCTTGCATCCTTGTTTCCAATAATCTGATTTGAAGGATGATTCTTTTGTACTCGTTTTCTAGGTGTCTTTGGAGGAACTTGTTGAACTTGCTCTTCTACTTTTGTTTGATCTTCTTCATCTTCCTCTTCTACTTCTTCCTCCTCTTTTTCTTCTTCTTCGTAAATTTGTTCCACTGATTCATTTTCTTCTTCCTTTGATTCTTGTCCACCCGTTTCATCAATTGTTACATTGATTCTTTCCACAACTTTGTTCAATCTTAGATTGTAACACTTGTGTGATTTCCTTGTACTTGAGTAACCAACAAGTACTCCTTTGTCCATAGGAGAGTCAAAACTTCCCATTCTGCCATATTCTCTTTTGATGTAGCATTTGCTTCCAAATATTTTGAAGTGCTTCACATTTTTTGGTCTTCCTTTCCATAGCTCGTAGGTAGTTTTTTCATTGTTGTTTCTGAGCATTACTCTGTGAAATGTTGTATGCACTGCATGTGTCCAAAAAATATATGTCAATTTGGAATCCATTAGCATTGTTCAAGCCATTTCCTGTGTAATTAACATCCATAATGTTCCTTTGTCTCTAAACCACTCTTTGAACCAATCTATGAATCCATGCTCTCGTCCACTGTCATATATCTGTCCAAACCTACTAAGTGTTCTTACAAATCCATATATGTCCATATTGTCCAAGACTCTACTGCACAACTGTCCATAATGTTGGCCCATTTATTACTATACTATCATGAAGTCTTCACTACTACAACTATCAAACTGTACTTATGCTAACTAATTGCTCTAGATCTGTCTACTCAAACTCTGCAAGTTGTTCGAAGGATGGTTCTTTGGTCTGTCACAGCTATCGCATAGACTCCCCCTGTCTAATATTCATGTTACCTGGGAGTATCTAAGCTAGATGGCTTATAACAATTCATGCTCTGATGTGTATTCATCATCCTCTTCATTGGTAGATTCATCATCTCTCTGACCTTTGAATTCTTTCTTTCTGTCCGTGGATTCATATTTCACTACAATGCTTGAAAGTACAATCTCTTGAACATGTTCCTTATTTACTTGTCCTTCTTTTCTTTAAGATATTTTCCAAACCTCTTTGTATCTGACATCTTTCTTTTTCTCTGCAGAATTTTCTTCATC
>ML807142.1:49042-72475 GCA_009831015.1 Picea engelmannii
AAATATTGTTTTTGATCTTTAAGATTTTCTTAGATCTTGTTGGCTTCTTCTAGCTGAGTTCTTAAGTTATTGATGAGATGTTGGGCTTCTTAAAAAATGTGAGCACTTTTCTTTTGTTTCATCATTTTTTTCTTGAGTGACTTGTTTTCTTCTCTCTCTTTTCTTAGTTCATCTAAAGCAGTGATCAATTCTTCTTCATAATTGTCTTCTTTTTCAATTAGTTTTTGTCTCATTTCCTTCACGGCATTATATTTCAAGATGTCCATGTTTTTCAAAATTAAATCAAAACAACATACCTCTGTTGATTATGTACTCTTCATCTTCTGAATCTGTTTGACATGGTGAACATATTTCTTCTTGATATGTACCCGCATCTTCTTTGGCATTTTTTTAAATCTGCGATGGGTGAAGAATATATATCATGTAAATTATCCCAAATTTCTTTGGCTAATGAACATTTACCAACATTTTATCTTACCGGATTAGGTAATCCTTCCCAGATTAAATCCATTGCTATTTTGTTATTCTTCTTCAATTATTTCTTGGCTACAGTCTTTTCCCTTTTTGAACTATCATATCCTGTAATGAATGATAGCCAAATATGATACCCATGTGCCTGTAAAAATAATTTCATCCTTCCACTCCATAGCTCATACTTTAAACCATTCTGACCATTAAACAATGGTACTCCATTCTCATAATAATCCATGATCTCATTCCAGTGGTTAAATTGTTTCCTGAAGGAACCTGCTCTGATACCAATTGTTGGATTACTGAGAGGGGGGGTGAATCAGTAATAGAGCAATTTAATCATTTTTAACCATAAAATGCAAGTGTTATATCAATGTAGCATTATCATCCAATAGTTGCAGAGTAAATAAACAATGAAAAAATGAGCAATCATACACATACATAGTACACCAGTGTTTTTACGTGGAAACCCAAAGTGGGAAAAAACCATATAATGTTTTTTCTTATATGTCTTTAAGAATTACATTCATTGGAAGCACCAAATTCCCTTTTTTTCTAGCTGCAACTGGAAGGAGGATCCAACCCCCTATTTTCTTAGGCTACAACCTAAGGGAAGCTCCAACTCCCCAATTCTATGGCTAGAACCAAAAGGAGGCTACAACCCCCTATATTCTCCGACTATAACCAGCAGGTGGCTACAACCACCTGTCATTGTCTCGTCCAACCACCCTAACATAGAAGTAGAATGATGGAACCATTGTCACACTATCACTGTGAGATATATTGTTGTAAAAATGTACCAATCAACCTACACCAAACAACTGGTAATCAACTTGTACCATAAACAACCTGTAATCAACATGTACCATAAACAAGTGCATCAACCATGCACCAATATGTAACTCAACATGTACCATCAACGAGTGTATCAACCATGCACCAAATATGTACCAATCATGCATCAAATAAAGATAAACTATGACTCATCAATATGTACCAACATCATCAACTATACACCTCATGTATGTGCCAACTCATCAACTACTTGTCTCAACCATGTACCCAACATGTACCTCAACCAAAATCCCTCATAAATTTCATCATCCAAAAATGATTTGTAACTTTGTAATATACTTGATGTACATGATCACAGACCGGAAAACCTTTCTTAACTTTAACAACAAGAGACTAGCATTTTCATCAAACTTTACTTTAGTCTCACATGACTAATTTTGGATTAGTCAACAACCCTAACTTGAAATAATCAAAACTATGTACCTGTAATGAATAAAGATCTGGAAATAGTACACAATGTTCTTCAGTGTATTTTATGCAATTCCTCCAGGTTTCACTGCTTGGAACCTCTTTAGAAAAGGACTTATAGAAAAAATGGCATACCTTGTTGAATTCTGTCTTATTCTAGTGAGTGAACTTGTAGAGTGTGCCCCACACAAAATATTTGTTGTATGGATATGAAAATGGTACATAGAATACTATAGACTAAACTCTAACCAATACATTTGGTCTTACTGAAATTGTATCTGTTATGAATAAGTTATGACATTTTTACCTGAAACATATGTTTTAGACTAGTTTCAGGACTAGCCACAAACCCTATTTTCCACGGAGTGTAAATCCAAAAATGCAACAACTCACAAGCTGAAATTTTTATCACAACTACTTGGATATGTTTCCTTAACGGCCTCCATATTTTGTTGTTTGAAACATTCTAGAAAAAAAATTATTGCTAAAATGGTGAGATGACCTATAAATAACATACCTTATAAAGCATCATCAAAAGAATTTATCCTCCCTTGAATTTCAACCTTCTTTACTTCACCTTCCCTCTAAAATTTGCCTTAGATATCCTTTGGTTATGTTAGTTGCTTATAGATATTAAATATCCTCAAGTGTTATTAAATGAGATACCCTTGCCTCTTATTTATACTTTTATGTAGTTTCCTCAATGGGTTACCTTCTAACCATCTTAAACCACTTTCCTTATTTTAGAGCTAACCCACTTCTAACCACTTGTCCACTTAATAATTTCTCCATTAAATTTATTAATTAATAATTTATTTTCTATCCATTTTGACTTATAGTACACTCATCACTTCACTTTTTTATTTAAACAATTTCTTCTTTGCAACCACTTTGACTACTTTGACCTTTTGGGGCTTCTAGATGACTTGTGAGGGTTCTCCAACTTCACATGGCCATAACTCTCTAACCGTGAGGAGTTATGTGAAGTTCCACATACCACTGGAAATGGAATGACATGTACTATCCATTTAGAATAGTATTACCTTCAAATATATTAAAACTCATACCATTATACATCAAACAAACTTGGGTCCATTACCAAACCTTTGTGCTACCGGAATTCGCTACCGAACTTTCTTCAAGGGTTGACATCAATGAAAACCAACCCAAATAATCAAAAAAATGGTTTTGTGTAAGTCCTTTCCCTTGAGTGGCCGACTTTCAAAAGCAAGGGGGATTTCTTCTTGCATTGGAACAACACCAATGCCATTTCTCAAGGCATCACATTCCACAATAAAAAAAATTGTGACATTTGGTGTGGTCAAGACAGAAGCTTTACACATAGCCTCTTTAAGTTGTTCAAAATCTTGAGTTACCTCTGGAGTCCATGAAAATGCATCCTTATTAGTTAATTTCATTAAAGGTGTCATTATTCTTCCATAGTTTTGAACAAACTTGCAGTAGTAACTTGTCAAACCCAAAAATCCGTTAAGATTCTTCAATGTTTTGGGAATTGACCAGTCCATCATGGCCTTAATATTGTTAGGGTCTACCTTGACACCTTCTTGAGATACAATATGACCCAAATACTCTACCTCCTTCACCCCAAAGAAACATTTGGATGGTTTGGCATATAGTTTTTGCTCCTTTAGTAGTTGTAGCACCTTGTCAACATGTCACACATGATCCTCCCAAGACTTGCTATAGATTAGTATATCATCAAAAAATACTAACACAAATTTTCGGAGGAAGGGATTGAAAATGGAATTCATCAACCCTTGGAATGTKGAAGGTGCATTTGTAAGGCCAAAATCCATGACCAAAAATTCCTAATGGCCTTCATGAGTTCAGAATGTTGTTTTTGAGATATTTGCTTCCTTCATTCTAATCTGATGATACCCTGAATGGAGATCCAACTTTGTGAAATAGATTGCTCCATGTAGTTCATATAACAATTCAACAATTACGGGAATGGGAAACTTATCTTTAATAGTGATCTTGTTGATCTCTCTATAATCTGGACACATACGCCATGAGTCATCTTTCTTGAGTACCATTACCACTGGTGCAGAGTAATAACTTTATCTAGGTCTAATAATGCCAACCTCTAACATTTATTCAACCATACGCTCAACTTCACTCTTCTGTGAATAAGGGTATCTGTAAGGCTTTATGTTAGGAGGAACACTCCCAGGAATTAGGTGAATAGCATGATCATGATTTTGAGTGGGTGGAAGACCTTTGGGAATATCTTCAAATACGTTTGAATGCTTATCAATGATCCCTTAGAGATTTAGAGGATTAGATGGATTATATGTTTGAACATATAATGATTATAGTTGTGAAATTACACCTTGATGCCCCTTTTTCAATAATTGTGTCATGCCATTAGAGCTTATCACCTTATTGGGTTTCCCTATGATACCCCTTAACTCAATTTATTTTCCTTCCAATGAAAATTTCATGAAAAGTTCTTGAAAATTAAAAGCCATTGTTCCTGATGATTGTGACCATTGGAATCCTAGTACAACATCAACACAACCCATGAGTATAGCAATCATTTCACTATTCATTACATATTACCGCACAATAAGATTGATCTTATTTCATTTTTTTGAGCAATTGATAGTTCCTCCATCTACAATCATTACTTGAAACTCTGGCGTTGGATATACAAAGCAATTGAGAGCTTTGGCTAATTTATAGTGAATGAAATTATGAGTACTACCATAATCAATTAGGACTATTACCTTTTTCTTTTTGATATATCCTTCGATCTTGAGGGTTTGAGGATCCAACCAATGCATTACATGATATCGTGGGAGTCAACTCTTCATAGGAAATCGCTTCTATGTTTTCATATTGAGATGGTTCTTGTTCTTGTTCTTCCTTGTCACAATATATGTAGAATAATTTCTTCTTACCACACTTATGTCCCTTACTGTACTTGTTGTCACAATTAAAGCATAAACGTTTTGCTTTTTTTTCCTCCAATTGTTGAGGTGTCAACCTTGTAGGTTGAGGTGTTTTATAAGAAGGAAAATTATTCTCTCGATAGATGTTAGGAGTGGTACTTCTAGTAGCCATATCCATATTTTTTGTAGTTCTCTGATATTTCTTCTTTTCAATGCCACGGGTCTGATCAAAATTGGATGTGCCAAGTGGAAGTTATGGTAACTTCCCCACAACTTGTTGATTTTTTTCCCTTCCAGGAGAGTGTACTTGTAAAGCATTCCAAGATCACAATAACTTATATTTCATTCCAAAACTTGTATCATAAATAATATAGGTTGTCCACTATCCAATGCAACTGGTCTCACTTAATTTGGATACTCACTAAAGAAGATAGCATTGTTTTACTTGGAAGTCATGTTTGAGACTAGTTAATATGACTAGTTAGATACCCTATCTTTCACAAGGTGTATCTACAAAAGTAGGATGACTTAGAAGCTAAAAAATTTATCACAACTAACTTGATAATTTCTATGAATATCCTCTAGATTTGTCTAAAATGTTACATAAAAAATTTCATAGCGAAAATTCTGCGATGACTAAATTCAGGATGATTCTAGAACCCTATCTTACACAGGATATATTTCTGAAAGTATAAGACCCCAGGAGATGAAATTTGAATCCATTGTACCTTGATCTGTCTAATAAATATTCTCCAAGGGGTTCCTTCTGAAACGTCATAGAAAAAAAATTATAGCGAAAATTCCAAGGTGTCTTAGATGTAGCAGTGAAACCCCAAGACCTTGAGCTTTGATACCAAATGTTAAGAACCAAATATCAATATAGCATAGAAAAACCTCAAAATAAGTGCTCAATGCCTTGAAAAAGAGATAATTTCAAATAATAAGCCTCTTCGAGGGGGACACCTCTTTATACACCACATAAATCTCCAAATACCAGATGATTCCAAATGAAAAGGTCTCCTTGGTATATATAGGAGACTAGGAGGTACAATTACAAATAATGGACCCAAGCCGACATAAATAAAATAACATTACTAATGTAATATGCCCCAATTTATGGGTAATGTGCCACTATTTAGGGCTTAACAACATTTACAGAATTAGTTGTTGGTATAGAAACAACCCCTTCTGCAACATTGATTTGGTTCAAATTTCCACACAAGCTTCCATATAAATATGAAGAAGCATAATCCACGTGGGGGAAAGAAGGCGGTTCCAACTATCATTAGCATTAGACAAACAATGATATAAAATCTCATAAACTCACGCATCGCATATAATACAAACAAAATTAAACTAAGAAATGTTCATTACATTCTTCATCTTGCACTATTGAATTAAGGAAAAGACAATTTCTTTACCATTGAAAATGAGTCAATTGATCATTCAAGCCCTCGTGAAAGCATGCTAGCTTAGTTCTATAATCAGGGTGAAGTAAAAGAGTAGTAGTTATCCAAATTATTTTGAGCACGAAATGAGAACGGAGATATAACAAATAAATATACAGAGATATTGCAAGAGAGTCAATAATATAATAGAGATATATAACAAGAGGCACAGACATATAGTAATACACAATTTCTATTAATGAGCGAAATATACATAACTGTAAAAATATAGAGTGAATGAACTTGCTAGAATGGTGGAAGCTTATCTCTGAGAAGAGATGTGATGGTTGCGCTCATTCGCAAGAATATGATTACAATGAGGCTTGAAAGACCATTTTAACATAAATGGAAAAACCCTAAACATCCAAAAAACCAGCCCCCAGAAGATGAAAAGCCAAAAGGTTTTCCTCTCTAATGTGGAGATGAAGCGCCAAAATTCATGTGGGCCCCGATGGGGTAAGTTAGTACAACAATTTCTTGGAGTCGTAACTTTTGCATACAATCTGTGTTTTATGTGCATGATAACCCGTTGGAAAGGTTTATCTGAGGACTACACATTATGTCATCAAACTCTGATTATGTCTACATTTTGACTATGGTGAGCTCCAAAAATGTTGTTCAGGGCCTCAAAACGGCCCCAAAAGTTTAGGACTCTAAAATCTAGGAAATAACTACCAATGATGAAAACTGCATGTGAGCCATTTGGTGGCCATCGATATCCATCTGGATCAATCCTCCCCCCTTAGGAAGCAATGGTTCCCATTGTGTTGAGTTCCTGAGGGATATGGGAAAGTGTTTTCTAAATCTGAACCTTAGTGAGTTGCTTGTCTTGTGGAAGGATATTGTGAACCTGATGTTGGAGGCGTTGGACCTTTTTAACCAATCTGACTACATGAGATGACTGTGTGCAGAAGGAATCTTTGGGCTTTGCTTCAATTTTTTCGACCTTCTTCTGCTCGATAAAGGGGGCTTGAACCGAGGTCGTAGTGGTCATAGTCTCCTTCTGTTCACTTCCTGTCAGAATCACAAAGAAGATGAACTTCCTCGTATGAGAGAAAACTTTGTTCCACTGTTGTGTTGAACCAGTAGTCAAAACTACCTATGGTATCTTGTAGAGATGATCCCACGGAGTAACAATGACACTACGGGGTCGAGACTCATAAACAACATGGTGCTTCCACATATATGGCTGGCCCAAAATAACATCATAGACATCCAGCAAGGAAACATCACACAATACCTCATCCTTGAAGGGCTTGATGTCGTAGGACAGGTGGCACTGTTGGTTGATGCATAGATCTTGTCCCTGGCGAAGCCACCCGATGTTGTATGGATGCGGGTGTGGTTTTGTTGACAATCCCAACTATTTGACAACCTATGTTGAGACGAGTTTCTTTTGGCTTCCACTATCAACAATGAAATGCAATGGGATACCCTTCACCCAAATCTGTGAATGGAAGAGGTGTTCCCCCTCTTCAGGATCTGTTGGTGATTCTTGTTGGATTGTTGTGGTTGTGAAAATGGCAGTGGGATCCGTGTCGATGATCTGTCTCCTTCCATTATTTTTCCGAATTCGAGTTCGGCTCTTTTTCTTTGATCTTGGAAACCAATGATTGTTTCGAGTGACATTCATCGGTGTTGTTCCAGAGGATTTTATGGAAATCGCATCACCTTCCAATGCCATTCTTTTTCTTTCCCTTTCCCTTCTTTTCCTATGGCTTGGACTGGTTTTCTGGAGGTTGTTTATTAGGGCTATCTTTATCATACTTTGGTTGTTGTGTATTTCCAGACCCGAACTCCCATTTGTTCCGGTGCTTAAATTTTTGCTCGATTTTGACAGCATATCGATAGGCATTTCCCAACGATGAGATGTCCAAAAACTCCATTTCAGTTTGGATGTGCCTGTGTAGAGCCCCACAGTATTTCAAAACCAAATTCCACTTAGAATCTTTGATACCCAGCTTGGAGCACAAGGTATGGAAGGTATTGGTAAACTCTGGCACTACTTGGCCCATCTCTTGACGTAGCGTGGTCCATCTCATGTACTGGTCTTCATAGTTGCCAACAGGGTAATATTGTTCATTGACGACATCTACAAAAGATTCCCAATTGGGTTCAGCCTCGAACATTCCAGAATCCTCTACGGAAATTTTCTCACAAAAACTTTCCCACCAATATTTGACATGGGGAAGAGCCTTAAGGAGCACGAAGGTGATCTTTTCCCTGTCGGAAAAATTGTGCAAAGAAAAATAACCTTCTAGCATATTTAACCATTTTCCAGGGCATCCACATCTATCTGACCTTCAAATATGAGAATATAAAAATTAATTTGTACCTTGAAAGCAATGGTGCCTCCAAAGTGGATGCTTGATGAAGACACATCTACTATGATAGGTAGGCATTGAAGGATTTTGGAAAAAGTCTCCATCATTTCGTCCCTCTGTCGCATGAGATCTTGCTCCAACAACAGATTAATAGAATCTTTTGATTCATAGTTCTTCTTTTCTTCTGACATGGAGGATTTCTTGGCGTGCGAGAGTGATTGTCCTCAAGAGAGAGAAGCTCGATACCCAACTCTCTATACTCAAACCTTTATCGGGGACATGCACTGAAAAATGACCAAGAGCAGCCTGCTCTGATACCACTGATCTGGATTATTTTGAGGATGAAATGAAAGTGGAGATATAACAAAGAAATATACAGATATATTGCAAGAGAGCCAATAATATAATAGAGATATATCATATATATAACAAGAGGCACATATATAGAGTAATACATAATTTCTATTAATGAGATAAATGTATAGAATTGTAAAAATACAAAGTGAATGAACTCTCTATAATGGTGGCATCTTATCTCTGAGAAGAGATGTGAATATTATGCGCATTCACAAGAATATTATTACAATGATGCTTGAAAGGCATTTTTAACATAAATGGAAAAACCCTAAACATCCAAAAACCTAGCCCCGGGAAGATGAAAAGCCAAAAGGTTTGCAGCCCCAATCTAGAGATGGAGCGCAAAAAGTCATGAGGGCCCCCATGGGTAAGTTGGTACAAAAACTTCCTGGGGTCGTAACTTTTGCATACAATCTCCATTTTAGGCGCACGAGAGCACGTTGGAAAGGTCTCTCTGAGGACTAAACATTATGCCATCAAACTCTAACTTAATCTATATTTTTATTGTGGCAAGTTCCAAAAACGTTGTTTAGGGCCTCAAAACAACCCCAGAAGTTTAGGATTCGAAAATCCAGGAAATAACTATGAATGGTGAAAATTGCATGTGAGCCAGTTGGAATAGGTGGGTGGCCACCAATATCCATCTGAATCAAGTGGGATTCCCATGAAGCTATCTTGTAATTTGCATCCCCTTTACCTTCAAAAGAATTATTTCTTTACATATAGGATACATGTCCAAAATAGAAAACTATTACAAAATAGTACACTTCATTTTTCAATTGATAGTCTAAATAATAGCTTGTCCATAAAGTGTAAGTTGAGTGTCGCTTAATAATCGGTGTTAGTTGTAATGATGCATACAAGACTAGATAGATGGAAAAAAAATTGGCTTTAGAGATGTAAATCTTAATGGTGGTCTTAATTCTTCCTTTTTTGCTTTATGGGGAGTAGATTCCATTAGTAATTGTCTATTTTGGCCCTCCATGAAAGCAAAAAGTGCATCCTACAGAGACAGAAACTAAGGTGAATCATGCACTTTAAAGCAAAACCATAAAGATAATATGAAAAAGGTAATGATAATATGGTTACAGGTATATATAATGAAGAAGTAAAGGCAACTATGATTAGATAATGTCAACGCATTTATAGCAAGGTCGCTATCAAAACTTAGAATAAGCATGCTCAAAACTTGTAGAAAGGCATTATGCTTATTGGCAACCAAAATCAGAAGGAAGAAACTATAGTTGTGAAAAATAACTAATGAAACAATGGATAAGGAACCATCTCACAAGTCAAGGGTGCAAAGCAAAATAAACAATTAAAACCATAGAAATGATAATTGAGTGTTGGAGATCAAACAATTGAATATTACAAGAAGAGGCATGCAGTTAGATTTTACCATCTCTCACTTAATTTTCTTCAATTTTGTTCCATGGATATCATCATTGACCCATGCCACCACCCATCTGCCAATGGAAATCTATGTTACCTCTCTCAATCATTGTTGATAGTCCTAATCTCATTCAGAACTACAACAAAGGTTCATGCTTTCCAAGTATTATGAGTTTCCATCCTTTTGTTGTTGTAGGCCATTATATTATGTGTTGTGTGCAAGTAATAAAATTACACATTGGAGAGAAAACCTATGGCAAGAATTCATTACTGTGATATGGTTTTTTCAAGGTTCCAATAACCATGTCAAACAATTTCCATGATCTCAACTAGCAAGAAGGACTCAACTTATTACAAAGACAACAATCCCATACAAATACAGATTCTGAAAAATTTTAAGTTGCAGCCCATATAGCAATTTCATAGATTAAGCATAAAATAATTGTAGATTTGGATAATACATGTGAGTGGATTTGTATTGACAGTCAATCAGAAACCATGTTCAATAGAATCAAACCAAAATAAACCCAAAAAACTCTTTAATATTTATCCATCATGTAGATTAGTTATCCAAACCATATCACGGTACACAACCAAAATAAATTCATATATGTTGCATGCACAACAACTCACAATCTCATATGATCCATGTCACATTAGGACACTTCCCAACATTCCATGAGAAGATTGGTCGCCATGATCACTGGACACTTCCCAACATTCCATGAGAAGATTGGTCGCCATGATCACTGGTTGTCAATATGGCCAATTTCTGATATGAGAAGAAGATCGATTTATATCACATGGTTGTCTTAAACTTATAAAAACTAGTTACCATGCCTCATTTATAATCTCATCACTAAGCACAAGGTTCTGAAAGGCCCAAGTTTAACATCGAATCATTAAGTATGTGACCTTGGATTTAGTCCACCATATTCTTATACATATTGACCAGGGAGAACTGTAACAATCCACTAGGTTTTTATATAAATTCCCTTCTGCATGTTAGCTTGCAAATTTTCGAATTACATTAAGATGATTTATAGTTTAATCATTACAATGATTGAATAATGTAAATTGAGGTCATCGTTGTTTGAGAAAGTCACGCAATAAATGGTATGGATTTTATATTTTTATTTTAAATCAACTTACTATTTTATGAATATATTTGTCTAATGATCTCTCTCTCACACATAACTCCATTTTAAATAACTTATATTACTTAGGACAATCAAACATTTATACACATATTTATTTTATAAATATATTTATTAAAATTATGTTTATTTAATAAATAATCAATATGTATTGTACTATTCCGAGGTGGCAAGTGCAGGGCAGAGTCTTATTGATTCTGGAGGAAATATTGTAGCCTATTACACATGGGACTAGGGATGGTTTCAAACAACATTGTTGAAACCTATGCCTTATATGAAGGATTATGTATAGAAAAAGAGTGAAATGTAACCAAAATTGCAGTGTTTGAGAATTCATGATGGTTGTTTGAGTGATAAACAAGAGAACCCAATCCAAAAACAATGTTTTCAATGGCATGATTTCCCACATCTTGTCCCTTGTCGAATTTTTTGTTGAATTCAAAATTTATTATACAAAGAAGATTTAAATCCCCTTGTTGATCATTGGGCAAAGTTTGGCACTAGTTTGGAAAGTGGTCTTATAAATTTAAATGGTGTAAGGGAGGCTTTTCATATACCATAGTTGAGCCCCCCTCTTTCTAGTTATCTTGACATGTTGGATGGATGAAATGGAGCTGGAAAAACAATATTTAAAGACTCTTGCTTACCCACAACATTCGGCATGTACACCAATCAATCATGGCATAAAAAATCCCCAAGAAGGTATTATAGGAAATGGAAATGATGAACAAGGTATTTCCCCTATGGAAACTAAAGAAGGAATTCTACAACGAACCAAGGATTTAGAATTTCAAGATTATGCCTCCTCTAACCAGTAAATGTTCTTCAAAGTTTTTTGGTTTTGGGGCCAATTTTATAAAGATTTAATTAGCATAAATGAGCAGGGAGCCAACTTGGAGAGGGCTCCATATTTGTTGTCTTAGTTCTATAATTATGTACAGGTTGTGAACCTTTTTTTAAGACTATGTATGATCATTGTTTGCTTCGACACAAGTTCTTTTGATATCAATATAGTTCGGTTTAGTTTAAAAATATTTATTTATTCTCCAATTTTTTTACTCAAAATAAATTTAAAAGGGAAACAAATTTAATACCTTGTTAGTTAATTGTGAGATAGAAAACTTGCTTCCTAAAATTGCTTACAAGTACTAATAATAATAACAATAAAATAGATGAGCATTTAATAGGATGTAACCATTTGCGGTCAAACTAATATGTTTTTTTCTTGTAGCCAACATAGATAGTTATTTACAAACACATTTCAAAGCCAATGCTCTCTAGCCTTTCGTAGAGATGCACACGTAAAATATAGTGAGCATGTGGCGATAAGGCCATAGTGAATTATCATTACATAAATTCATGTTTTATATCAAGTCTTCTTCCACGAAATAGTATTCAATTAGAATATATGACATTGTTGGCAAGATGTTTTACTTCCAAAATCAATATTCATTAGAGTATAAAACAAGGGTTTCATAGTAGTATAGTCCCTACCTAAAAGTTAATTTACTTGAAAAATTAAAAGTTAATTTGTTGAGTTAATTAAAATTAAATTAAATTTTTTTTTACCCAGAACAACTTAATTGTTGGTACAATTATTTGGTGATACCATCTTGGATACAACTCGTAGAAATCAATGTGAAGAGAGTTGAACCAAGAAGATGGAAGATTGTGGAATCTTACCATGAGTGTATTATGGAGACTTGAATTCTTATAACCTACTAGCCAGATCAGTAAATTGTAGGCCAATTTTCAGATCAATGGTTGGTGCACCAACTTATTTAGAATGAGTTAATGCATTATTTGATACATTAATCATCTGTTTGTTTCAAATTTATTTTCCTCCTTTGTTGGATCACATTTTTCTTTTTGTGTTTCTTTGAAATTATATTATAAAATTGAAAGAACATCAAAGTGGCATAGCAAAAGTACATTGGGCCCACAACCCATAGGCCCAATTTCAAATCATGTGTCATCACTTGGAGGACATCATCATCACTTGTGACACGATGTTCTAAAAATTAGTTAAGGTCAATAATCTCCATTGTCAATGTCTTGGAGAGGACATCATTGAATGAATCTATAAGGTGTTTGTATAATGGAGTTGGAGGACATCATTGAATGAATTTATAAGGTATTTGTACAATGGAGTTGGTTTTCTTAAGTAAAAGTAATTATAAAAATTATTATAAATCCATAAAAACTTGGTTATGTGTGTACAATGAAGTTGGTTTTCTTAAGTAAAATTAATTATAAAATTCTTATAAATCCGTATAAACTTGGATATATAAATTATCATGCTTGTGTATAAATAGAATAAATTACATTAGTGGATAATTTTTGAAATTAAATGTTTGTCTCCACTTGTCAAACAAATGAAATAACTAATTTTTTAAAACTAATTTTGTCTCCACTTCTTCTCAAACAAATGAAGTAAATGTCATTGTTAGAACTTTTTAAGGCTAACCATTTGTCTTGTATGCATTTATTTTCCATATTTTGAAAATAATCATAAAAAAATAAATAGATTAGATGAGATTATTGGGATTATTCTTTTCTGGTTTAATTATGAGTCTTGTTTGCATAGCTTTATCATCTTTTGAAGATAATCAAACAATTATTTTAACATGGCATGCTTTTGATAAGTTTCAACCCTACCTTTATAAGATGATAAATACACATAAAACTATATATATTAAGCTATTGCAGCAAAGAAAATGAAATGCACGTATAAAAATATAGTAGAATAAAATAGATGTGACACGGTGTGCGGGTTGGCGGACTTGCCGGTTCACATTTATAGTCATGCTTATGTATCACAAGTCCAACCTACCACAACATGAGATTTAGTAATTTATGGAATATTATAACATTGTACCAAGATTTATAGTAATTTATATAATGCTATAACACTTTTTACTTAAATAATAGTATAGACAATTATTTAATTTTATTCAATATTATTTTTAATTTTTTTAAATGTAAATTTGGAATTTGGGAATTTTGATTTTGTTTATGATAATAAAGGTTTGTACCTAGAAATTGATCCTTCTTGACTCTAGAGTTAAAATGGATATATAAGTGTATATACTATTTTATATTAATATTAATAAATAAACTATAAAGTAAAATTAATGATATATATCCTATAATATTAATATTAAATATCATATTCATTATTAATATGTAATAATGTTTTGTTAAATTTTATTCAATTAATTATTCATATTTATTTTTATTTTTCATTTTTCATGTCCCGTCCTGATATACATCTTGCACCCAACGCTTTCGTCATATACATTTTGCACCCAACAATTTTGTGATACACATTTTGCAAACAACACTTCCGTCATTTGCAATACCACTGGAACTGCAAGATTCACTATACCCGGGTTCACAACTTTCGAAAAAATGACTAAGTAACGAGAAAGATAAAGTACAGGGAAAAGAGAAACGGGAAATTGGTTAAGTATAGAAGACAGAAAAGATAAATACACATAAAACTATATATATTAAGCTATTGCACCAAAGGAAATGAAATGCACGTATAAAAATATAGTAGAATAAAATAAATGTGACACGGTGAGTGGGTTGGTGGACTTGTAGGTTAGCGGACTCACAGATTCACATTTTATTCAATTAATTATTCATATTTATTTTTATTTTTATACATTTTGCACCCAACACTTCTGTCATATACATTTTGCACCCAACAATTCCGTGATACACATTTTGCAGACAACACTTCTGTCATTTGCAATTCGACCCGGGACCACCAAGATTATACACGGAAACACTAATTTTATACACCATGAAAAATTTCTAAATTTCTGAGACACCAAGATTATACACCTTGAAAATTTTTCTGAATTTATGAAATATTTTCTAAACAACACCTAAAAAACTTTTAAAAATTTTGAAATAATTTATGAAACACCAACACTTGAAACTTTTAAATTTTGAAACACTAAGATTATACACCATGAAAAAATTCTAAATTTCTAAGACACCAAGATTATACACGGAAACACTAAGTTTATACACCATGAAAAATTTCTAAGAGGCACCAAGATTGTACACCTTGAAAAAAATTCTAATTTTATGAAATAATTTCTGAAACAACACCTAAAAAAAATTTAAAATTTTGAAACACTAAGATTATACACCATGCAAAATTTCTAAATTTCTGAGGCACCAAGATTATATACCCTGAAAAAATTATTTCACACCAAGATTATACAGACCCAACAACTCAAATATGCAATTACAGTAATTTCATTCAGTCCAGAATATTATAACATTTTACCAAGATTTATAGTAATTTATATAATGCTATAACATTTTTTACTTAAAGAATAGTATAAACAATTATTTAAGTTTTATTCAATATTATTTTTAATGTTTTTAAATGTAAATTTGGAATTTTGATTTTGTTTTGATAAAATGTCTAAATGAAACTTTTAAATTTTCGAAACACTAAGAATATACACCATGAAAATTTTATAAATTTATGAGGCACCAAGATTATACACGGAAACACTAAGTTTATACACCATGAAAAATTTCTAAATTTCTAAGACACCAAGATGATACACCTTGAAAAAAATTCTGAATTTATGAAGTAATTTTTGAAACAACTCATAAAAAACTTTAAAATTTTTGAAATAATTTTTGAAACACCAACACCTGAAACTTTTAAATTTTTGAAACACTAAGATTATACACCATGAAAATTTTATAAATTTCGGAGGCACCAAGATTATACGCGGAAACACTAAGTTTATACACCATGAAAAATTTCTAAATTTCTAAGACACCAAGATTATACACCTTGAAAAAAATTCTGAATTTATGAAATAATTTCTGAAACAACACCTAAAAAAAAATTAAATTTTTGAAACACTAAGATTATACACCATGCAAAATTTATAAATTTTTGATGCACCAAGAATATACACCTTGAAAAAATTATTTCACGTCAAGATTATACAAACCCAACAACTCAAATATGCAATTACAGTAATTTCAGTCAGTAATTTCCTAAATTTCAGTTGAAGTAAACTTGATTAAAAAATGTGCCCTGATAAAAACCAAGGTAGGGCATTTACAATATTTCTTTAAATACTATTACATTTATATAATCTACTTACTTTTAAAAACGAAAGTAAATCAGTCCACCATGCTCCCACACGTTCATGCCACACTTTGATGTACATATCATGTCTCAAAAGCATGATATGCGGTGTTAAAGGCACCAGGGTTGGAGACATTGGACTTACCATAAATATACATTCCATTAGTGTCCAATTTTCCTATGAAACTATAGTTTTCATAGCATATGAAGCAGATAAAATCCCAACTTCTATTGCCAATGGCATTCTCACATTTTTGTGGGACGATAGTTGTTGCATCTTGTGATACAGAACAACAGGTCCAACTGTAGATGCAGGAAACCAACCTTGCAAAGTTGAAGCAAACAAGGGCGTAGGATCTCAACCCTGCAAACTGCAAGAAACAGGTCTAACTGCCCAAATTCACTATAGACAAGATTGTATCAAAAAATCGGAGGAAAATGTATTGTAACACGACTGTTAAGTAAACATTTAAGGTTGTGAGGCCTGTTAGGTAAACATTTAAGGTTGTCAGAACTGTCCAAGGGCCTCATGTTGTGTAAACATTTAAGAAAGAATGAGTGTGGTAGGCCTCTTTACGTACGTTAAGTACTTAATAATAATAAAAAATAAAAATACTAATAATAACAATAGTACAACAAACATAAAAATATTTATAATTAACAAAACTTAGGATAAATTAGCAGAAAATGCTAAGACAAACATTCAAACTAATGCTAGCATTAATCCACCTTCGAGCAATGCATAAGAAAATATATGATTCAGAAAGACCGTATATGATCAAAAACTTTGGATATGCTAACATATAAAACATTGGAAATAATGAAGCCGACAATAAGACCTCCAATGTTATCCAATCAGATCATGACATATATGGTATTTTTTATTATATAAAAATCAATGTTTTTAGTTCCCTAGTTCCAACAATAGATATTATGCAAATATTTGTGGTCAAAGGACAAACTAATATGAATTCAACGAATTATCGATCGCTATAGTCCCTCTGTGCCTTCGGCAGGGACTAATAAGGCTAGTAAATATTACATAACCCCCAAATATGAAGATAATAGGAGTATAGATTTGGTCTTAGGCTATGGTATGATAAGTATGATATAAATTGTCTCTCCATATGTCTAGTCAAATGTTCAACATTAACCGCCTATCAGACATCTCATAACATAGAACAACAACATGTTATTAAAATTATATTCTTAATGGGTAATCACCATTATTTCACTCATGTACACAATACCTACAAGCTTCTCTAAAAATATTTAGAACATATAATAACATCAACATAATAACAATAATTATTTTACTATATATTTTTTCTTAGAAACATAAACTGAAACTAAAATCGAAACATTGGTTTCCAATCATGGGAGTAACATGAATATGGCTACCTATCTCCATTCTAAAGTTTCATCCCTGTTGCTCCACTCAAATTCCTTGCCCCAACAAGTGACAATAAGCGCGGTGATATTTTTGAATCAATTGTTTGGGAGGTTTAGAAGTTACCATTGATGCACTCAATCTTTCTTGCTCCCTAGACAATATCTAAGTATTTGTTGCCCCATGTAAAGGGCGGTTTGTTTGGTAGTTGTTTCGAAGAATCTGTCAAGCAATGGCAAGGTTGCTTGGGATTGTGGAACTTTTAGTAATTTGTGAGGCCTTGATTTATGTGAAAAATAAAGGTGGGAGATTGTCCTTTGGGAAAATCTAAGTGACCCAATGATTAATTTATTGAACAACTCAAGGAAATTATATGTATGTCAACTGAAAAGGAGTTGGTAATAGAGAATATTTTGAATTTAGTGAAGCCTAGGAAGGATACCAAACATGCAAAAGCTCAGATAATCATAGGAAGACAATATGTGCAGTATTTGATTCAAATTATACTGAGAATGAAATGAGATACAAAGGAAAATCTAGCTAAAACATAGAAATACAGTGAAAACTAACTTCTATTATTGAATAAAATGGAAGAACATTGTAGAACACAAACTGGCTAGAATGGGGTAACTTATCTCTAAAGAGAAAGCGATGTTGACTACACTTCATTCACAACAAAGCTTTACATCACACTCCATTGCACACTTAAAGGACCTCCTTCACCTCGATTATATATGAGAGAGTGAGAGGTGAATCATTCCCATGATGCATGTGGGATAAATTAGTCTAAGTTTACAAAATGTCATAGGTATGTAAAACACTAGGACTTCCTGGGCAGTCACCCATCCTAGTAATACTCTAGCCCAAGCTCGCTTAACTGTGAATTTCTAATGGGATTTGATGCATTAACGTTGTATACATTACATTACAAATGGAGATGGAATTACATTACATTCCCTGACAAAAGGGTGAATATCATGGTTTATCAAAACCATGGGCTTGGAAACATTGATTCAGTGGAGAAGGTGGATGGCCACCAAGATCCACTTAGATCAATCCTCCCCCCTTAGGAAGCAATGGTCCCCATTGCATCAATATCCCTTGGGAGATGGGGAAAATTTTGCTGAATTTGAACTTTGGTGAACTAATTGCCTTGTTGAAGTAGTTTTCCTCCTTGGATTTGGCATGTGGAAGGATGTCATGAACTTATTGGTGGAGGTGTTGGATCCATTCAACAAATATAGTTGCATGATATGCCTTGGTCTGAGTGTGGGAGGACTTTGTCGGTGAAGATGCGGCAAGAAGAGCTATATCAATGGGGCTAATGGTTAGAACCCCGAGCACACCTGAAAAGGGTCGTGGCCAATAAAGCTATGTTGAAAATATGGAAGAATATCATTCTATGGAAGCAAGCAACTATTGATTGGACCATTAGGTAAGGGAGCATCGGGCACCAATTCAATGGAATGCAGGACATGGTAGTGTAGAGGCACCCCCCATAGGTGAAGCAAAAATATCTTTGTTCTCCTCTACAATCTTTTCGACCTGCTTCTGTTGGGTAAAAGGGTATTGGGTTGAGGCTGTAGTGGTCACAATGACCTTTTTTTCAACTTCTAACTTGATCGTGAAGAGGGAAAAAATTGTGTTCTGAGAGATTACTTTATGACACTGGTTTTTTTTAGATCATTGAAGTTGCATTAGTCGAAGCTACTTTTGGTACCCTATAGAGCTAACCTCCTAGAGTAATAATGACACTGTGAGGTCAAGGCTTAGAGATAACATGGTGTATCCACATATATCGTTGTCCTAAAATAACATCACAGACTTAAAGTGGGGATACATCACACGGTACCTCATCCTTGAAGGGCTTAATGTCATAGGACAAGCAACAATGTTGGTTCATGCAGATGTCTCATCCCTGGCTCAACCATCTAATGGTGTATGGTTGGGGGTGTGGCATCATTGGCAACTTCAATCTCTTAACAACCTCGGTTGAGATCACGTTCTTCTAACTCCCAGTGTCAACAATGAAATGCAGTCAAGTCCTCTTTACCCACATCTACAAGTGGAAGAGGCGTTCCCCCTCCTAGGGATCATCTATTTCTTCTAGTTGTATTGGTGTGGTCGCAATGGTAGTAGTGGGTTCTGCATCAATGATTTGTTTCCCTTTATTGTGCTCTAAATCAGAGTCTAAATCTTTTTCTAATTCTTTTTCTTTTTGCTCGACTACCAATGAATGGTTCGAGTGACATTCATCAGTGTTGTGCCAGGGGATTTTGAGGAACTCGCACCACTTTTTGGTGTCTTTATTAGACTTCCCATCACCCTTCTTAGTCAGTTTCTTAGACTGATTTTCTTGAGATTGACTCTCCTTGATTTGTCCTTCGTTTGGTGAGTTAGAGTTTCCTTTTCCATGTTTTTTTTGTTGTGTATTTGCAAACCCGAACTCTCGCTTACTCCACTGCTTGAATTTCTACTCAATTTTGACTACATATTGATAAGTATCTCCCAATGAGGATATGTCCAAGAAATCCATATTTGTTTGAATGTACTTATGAAGACAACTACAATACTTCAAAACCAGGTGTCGCTCAGAGTCTTTGATACCCAACTTTGAGCACAAGGTACAAAGATGTTAGTATACTCTGACACCATTTGGTCTCTTTTGTAACACAGAGTCATCCATCTCATGTACCGGTCATCGTAGTTTTCGACGAGGTAGAACTCCTCCTTGAGGAAATCTACAAAGTTCACCCAAATGGGTTCTCTCTTGAATGGGGTAGATTCATCCATGATGTGCCTCTCATAATGACCTTCCCACCAAGATCTGACATGGGGAGGGTATTTAAGGAGCGCGAAGGTGCTCTTTCCGCTCTCAAAAAAAAATTTAACAGAGAAATAACCTTCTAGCAAATTCAACCATTTTTCTAGAGAATCTGTATCTATTTAGCCTTTAAATAAGGGGATATCAAAATTGACTTGTACCTTGAAGGGTGTCGCACCTCTAAAATTGTTGTTTTTCGAAGATGCCTCAGCCACCATTGATAGTCGTCGAAGGATCTGACTGAATTTGTCCATCATCTCATTCCACTGTCGCATGAGGGCTTCCTCAAGAAACATCTTGAAAGGGTCTCATGTTATGGCATATATCTTTTCTTTCACCATGGGGGGTCACTTGGGATGGCAAGAGTGGTTGTACTCAAGCGAAACTAGCTCGAGACCCAACTCTTTATACCCTGGCCTCGTCGGAAGCATGCTCTAAGGAACGATAAGGAGCAGATTGCTCTAATACCATTGATCCAGATTATGATGAGAATAAAATGAGATACAAAGGAAAATATAGCAAAAACACATAAATACTGTGAAACCCAACTTCTATTGATGAATAAAACGACAAAATATTGTAGAACACAAACTGGCTAGAATGGGGTAGATTATCTCTTAAGAGAAAGAGATGTTGGCTATGCCTCATTCGCAACAAGCTTTACATCACACTCCATTGCATGCTTAAAGGACCATCTTCTCCTCGATTATATATGAGAGAGAGAAAGGAGAATAATTCACATGATGCATGTGGGATAAATTGGTCTGATTTTAAAAAATTCCATAGGCATAAAAAACACTAGGACTTCCCATGTAGTCACCCATCCCAGTACTACTCTATCCCAACGTGCTTAGCTACATATTTATAGTGGGATTTGGTGCATTAATGTTGTGGGAATTACATTACAAATGTAGATAGCATTAAATTATATTCCCCATCAAAAGGGTGAATATAATGGTTTATCAAAACCACGGGCTTGAAAACATTGATTCAATGGAGAAGGTGGATGGCCACCGAGATCCATCTGGATTAGTATCACATGGTGGTGTACTGAATCATAATGGAATGAAGATAATTTTGATAAAGGGTGTTATGCTCAGTCCCTAGAAAAATTATTTGATCTCGCGGGAGATGAATGGTCATGGAATACACACAATGGAATCCCCTAATACCAGTCCTCAATCCTAATATCCGCTAAATATTTTACAAGATTTTTATTGTTTTTATAAGAACTTTGAAAAATATGAAATAAAATAAAATACTTTTATATCGATTTTAAAAACATAACATGTAAAACAGTTTAAGAAAGGCATTTATGGGTGGGCTTCATGGCCAGCTATCAGGATGGCTCAGAATATTCATGGTACTTGCATGTGTATACACCATTAATGCTACCCACCAGAGCTGAATAAGATCGTAGTTGATGCTACCCACCAGAGGAGACCATAATTATTGTGATATGGAAGTCAGTCAAGTACTTCTAACCATGTTAGGAGTGCTTCTAACAATGTTGAATACTTGAACTAGCCATGGCAGGAGGAAGGCTAGTCTTGTTGGATATGTGTTATGTTCTTTGCGGTCCTCGGTTTTCATGTCCATTTATAGGTAGTTTTTTGGCACATGGTTTTTCGTCAATGGTTTTCTATTTCTGGTTAGGGAATTAAGGTTGTTGACTAATCCAGTTCATTGGATTAGGGTTTTGGATGCCACTGCCTCCTATATGTATATTGTATTGGTTTTCTTGGTTTGGGTTTCCAAGGGAAAAATATCTATGCAATGTGTTTATTTTCCATTGTATCTTTTATGTTCTTTCATTGAAAATTTGTTTGCAGTAAAATATTGTGCAAGGTTAAAATCTATAATTGGTATTAGAGCAATTATTGGCTTCCGGGGAATGCCTTTGTGATCAATTGTTTGGCTTGGGTGATCTATATTATTTTCGGAATGAAATGAAAGCAGAGATATTACAATGAAATACACATAAAAATTACCAAAAATAGAGAAATACAACAATACATGATTTCTATTAATGAAAGAAATGTACAGACTGTAAAAATACAGAGTGCAAGACTCGTTAGAATGGTGGCATATTTATCTCTGAGAAGAGATGTGACGGCTATGCTCATTCGCAAAAAGATGATTACAATGAGGCTATGAATGCATTTTTTATGATAAACATGAATTCCAAAACCATAGACATCCAAAAACCTAATCCTAGGAGATGAAGCGCCAAAATTCATGTGGGCCTCGTTGGGGTAAGTTAGTACATTAACTTCCCAAGGTCGTAACTTTTGCATGCAATCTTCATTTTAGGCGCGTGATAGCCCGTTGGAAAGGTATTTTTGAGAGTTATGCATGAATTTTTCAAACTTTGACGTTATTGTTGGTTGTGGAGCCTGATTATCTTCCTGATTCAGAGGTCTTTTACTTTCAGCCATGTTTATACCCCATGAAGTATTTACACCCTAGAAGTATGTACACTCTTCCACGCGGGGGAGTGCAATGGGGGGGTACCCCCTCTGCATTTGTTTTATTTTATTGCTCCGTGGTCCTATTTTTCTAACAACTGGTATTAGAGCAAAAGGTAACTCGTAGGAAAAGAGGGTTCCTGGTTCGAGTGGGAGCAATGTCGGAAGATGGAAAGTTTAGGGTCAAGAAATTTAACAGACAAAACTACCAGTTATGGAAGATGCAGATGGAAGACTATTTATATCAGAAGGATCTTTCCTACCATTGGGTGGAATATCAAAGAAGTTGG
>ML807142.1:103516-116139 GCA_009831015.1 Picea engelmannii
GAAACTATCCTAGATGGATAGTGCTTGCCATACCATTTCCGGTGGTGTGTGGAATGTCACATAACTCCTCATGGTTTGAGAGTTATGGCCTTACGAAATTGAAGGACCCTGTTGAGCTCCAGTTTTGTCATACTTTCCGTCATATAAATACACCCATCATTACACCTTCTCCTTGCATTTCGTCAATAATATATCGCTAATTACACCATAAACCTCCATTATCTCTTGTTATTCATCCTATGTGGTTAATACATAATTTTTTATATTTTTAGTGATTAAAAGGATGAATATACAACAATTTTGTCGATGATGGTTTAATCATATGTTTCTATGTCCAAGAAGCATGTTTTGTATTGTTCAGGTTCCAGTATATGAACTGTCCATGTTCCAGTACCCTCATTGCAGGTCATCTCGTAATCCAAGTCATCCGGTACCAGAAGGTTCTACAGTCAACCGGTACCTGCACAATCATCTGGTACCCACACTCCATGTCATCCAATACTCTGCAATGATCCGGTACTACCTTTGTGTTCATCTGGTACCATCTCTCTACCTCTTCCAGTACCAACTCTTTGCCTCTTTCGATACCAGCTTCATCCGGTACCAGATTGTGCCTATTCTAGTACTAGCTCCATCCGATACTACCATTGTGTTGGTCCAGTACCCATAGTCGTGACTGTGTTCATCCGGTACTAAACCCCTGCCTACAAGATTCTGGTACTAACTGTTCTAATCCGGTACCAACCGTTCTAATCCGGTACCAACTGTGTTAATTCGGTACTAGAAATAATTCAAAATTTTGGAAAGCTTCTAGAGGAAAATCGGGTACATGGGTTTTGACCAGAATGATGTTTAAATGCATACATATGAGTCATAATTCACCCAGATCACATGTGTGGACCTCTAGCTCAGGGGGAATGATTCTGCCAAAATTAGCAACAAAACTCAAACTGCCAACTTGTGCCTCGATTTTCATGCACATGGGAGCATATCTTGTAAAACCTAAAAGTGAGTTTTTAGAAATATCATCCAGCTACAAAACCCAGAAATCGTTTTCTAAATTTTGAATTCGTTGGGAAGATATGGGTGGATCCATAACTCTAATCTGCCTAAATTGCAATAAAACCCAGATTTTTGAGGATTTTATCTAAAATTGTAAATTTGAAATCTGAGCATTGGGATTCGGTCCCATCCACTTCTCAATGATTTTTCATGTATAAATAAGCCTCATAGGGCTATGAGAAATCCAATTATCATTATGGGAATTATTTTGTAATGGATGTTAAGGTGTCATCATGACAATGTCAAGATTGTAAGAGACTTGTGATTTTCTGAGTTTGATGGAATAAAGAATTGGTGTTTTTGTGCATTCAAGGGGACTGACGTCTTTTTGGCAGCAAATTACCTCTTTTTGGCAGAAAATTATCTGTTGGGTAGGGCCCCTCAACTTGGTAACAATGTTGCCCTTTGTATCTTAACTAGTTAGCATTTCATTTACGTATTTTTCTTTTATTGTTCAATTTGTTTAAAGGTTAGAATTTCATTTACAATTTGGAGTGTGTGGATTGAATCTTAATTTTAGTTTTGCAATTGTTATGTTAATTAGAACTCATATTGTAAACCTCCGAATTGAATACATTTTCACATTGAGATTTGAATTTATTTAGCATTCTCTCCTATCACATTTCCGTGCTTATATTTCTATGTATTCTTCATATGCTCTGTTTTTAGGCTGAATAGACTATGGATAGTCCCTCATTGCATTTATCTTCTTCATCGTTGATTTTACATCCAATTTGAGCATCAAATCTACCATTCAAATCACCCATTAGTTTCTCACTGTCCAAAACATTATAAAACAGAGTATGTTAACATATTCTTGTTTGCATTCATTTATAAAAGAAAACACAAAAACATAGTTATCTTATTCACTGCATATACTTAACTTTTCTCTTCCATATTTTCTCTTTTTCCTTCAACACGATTTGCCCATTGATTGCAGATTTAATCATGCAATATAATTAGTCATTGCAAGAGCAGATCGACCCCTCTCTTTACCTCATTCTCTACGTGTGGAATCAATGCCCAATCACACTGCAATTACATTTCATGACAGAGAATTGTCCTCTCTCTTTATCTACTCATTCCTTGATTGACGAATGCACATTAAATTACACAACTTTATTGATTGTTCACACAAGGAACTTGCCCTGCTCCCAACTTATTCAACATATTAACTTTTGTTTAATTGATTGTGCTTTAAATATAGATCTTTCGTCAATTGCAAAAGTTCATAGTCTTCTCAATTACTCTTTGATTCTTTTGTTTTACATTGAAGCTCTCAGTCTACAAAGAGTACCTATCCTTCTTTTCCTCTTTTGATTTCATATATGACTAACCATTTTTTATAAGCATTATGTTTTTAGCTTCTTTTACGGAGTTGATATTTCTTTCCATTGCATAAACATTCCATTTATTTCCAATTTGTATTTTTGCATTGTCATTTTTTCCCATTCCTTTGCATTTCTTTCCATGCTTGCTCATTGTGACTGATGCACTTGATTGTGGAAATATCTTGATTTTAGATTGCATATAGTGTTTGATTTCAGTTTGATTGATTGCTTTTAAATTCAGCTTGCCTCTTCCTACAATTTGAGTGGTTTGCTTTGTGTGTTTTAGGTTCGGTTCTTGCATTCACATTTCATTTCATTCACATAGTTTGAAATAAGTTTTATTTTCCATTTGTTTGATTTCCTTTTGCTAGTTTGCTTCAATTTTGATTTCCCATAGTTTTCCTACACTTTACTTCATGTACTTAGTTTTTATTTTATGAACTTTGATTCCTTACACTTTGATTTCACATAGCTTCAATCACCAACAGACAGATTAGAGGTCTAACTCGTGAGATATGGCCTTCCCTCATTGGATTTCTTCCTAAGGTGTTAGTTTCTATCGTGAATTTCATCTTCGTTTGCTTGTTTCTTTTATTTCATTTAAGTGTGGATCCGCTATAGGAAATAATCATTGAAGGACAGAAAACTTAAGTATGTTACTCAAGATTAGTCACATGAACATCACCATGAGTGCATGAAAGACTGTGATCTAAGTATTTATAGCACTAAGTATTCCTATGTCCCAGTGATGAATCCTTAGTGTTAATTTGTTGTAGTGTGGGTTTGAAGATTGTTGTGTTGACTTTAGGTTAGGCTAGACTAGGCTCTAATCCCGCGTTTCCTGCGCCTACACCTCGAAGCTTACGAGCCTCGGTTGATAATTAAATGTGGGAATTAATAGTGCATTTATATAGCCCAACAGACCCCCATATGAAAGCTTGAAGCCCACAAGGTCAAAGAAGTCAAAGTGCTTGAAAAGAAGAAATCATTATTTAAATGATAAAGTAAAGTGACAAAGTCAAGGTGGATTATTTAAATAATAAAGAGAAGTGACAAAATCGAGAAATGATAAAGTAAGGTGACAAAGTCAAGGAAGAATATTTAAATGATAAAGTAATGGATAAATTTCTAATTATGGAAAGTGGTTAACCCTAAAAATGAGGAAAATAGGTTAAGTGACCTAGAAATGGGTTAAGTGACCTAGAAGATGGAGAGTATAAATAAGAGGCAAGGATCTCTCATTTCATATTACACTTGAGCATATTGAAGATCTGTAGGTGACTGAGGTAAAAAAATGATATCTAAGCCGAATTTCAGAGGGAAGGTGAAGAAAAGAGGGTCGAAATTCAAAGGAGGATAGATTATTTTCATGATTCTTTCTAAGGTATGTTATTTACAGGTCATCTCATAATTTTCGCAATAACTTTTTTTCTATAATGATTCAAACCATGAGATTGATAAGACATTGAGGAAACATATCCAATTATCTGTGGTAAAAAATTAAGCTTGTGGGTCATTGTATTTTTGGAGATACACTCCGTGGAAAATAGGGTTTGTGGCTAGTCCTGAAACTAGTCTAAAACAGTTGTTTCGGGTAAAAACGTCATAACTTCTTCATAAAAGATCCAAATTTAGTGAGACAAATTGTGTTGGTTAGAGTACAGTCTTTAGTATGTTTTGTAATAGTTTTATATCTATTCAACAAATATTCCATGTGAGGCACACTCTACAAGGTCTCTCTCTAGAATAAGCCAAAATTTAGCAAGGTATGTCATTTTTGATATAACTCCTTTTCTGAGAGGTTCCAAGTAGTGACACCTGTAGGAATTGCACAAAACACAATGAATAAAATTTTGTATCAGTTTCAAATATTCATCCATTACAGGTACAAAGTTATGATTATTTCAAGTCAGGGTTGTTGACTAATCCAAAACTAGTCATGGTTGAGACAAGCAGTTGATGAGTTGGCACATACATGAGGTGTATAGTTGATGATGTTGGTACATATTGATGATTCATTTTTTATGAGTAGTTGACACATGATTGGTGTATACTTGGTACATTGTTGGATGCACTTGTTTATGGTACAGGTTGTTTGGCACAGGTTGGTGCATGGTTAATGCGCTTGTTTATGGTACAGATTGATATATGTTGAGGATTGTTGTCTCATCTCAGTTGGTGTTGAGAATGTAATTTGAGTATTGCATATAGAGTTGGTGCTCTTTTAGAGTTGTACTCTATTCAGTTGTTGCTGAAAAACCCACAGATTGAAGTCCATAATAAAAAGAAAAATTGTACATACATCTTGTGTTCCTTGTGGAGATGATTTGTTGATGATATATTGTTGATATATGTTTCTGATATGTATGCACATATAACTGATTATTAATGAAAGAAATGAGTAATCAGAAAATGTTGAATGTTAGCTAATGAGTTTTGTGTAAGAGGGAAGTTTTGGGAAAAATATCCCCACACTCATTCACCCCCCCCTCTAAGTGTGGTAGGTGTGTCCAACATCAACTATATCATCCAATATATACCATCTATGAGTGTACCAAACATGTACATAAACATGTACTTGTGCCAAGAAAGCATGTCAAGCATGCATCAATATCACAACAAAATGAATCCTCATGCATGTATACCAAGTCCACCACAAAACATGTGCCAATCAAACTACCAGTAGGTGCCTCTACCAATGTACTAGAAGTGTACCAATCATGCATCAACTATATATTAAGCTATGACTCATCAATGATTTACACCATGATCACCTTGTCAACTCACCAACTACATATCCCAATATGTAGTCCAACCATATGCCAAATGCATGCATCAAAACATATTATATCAATGAAACTCAAATATGTACCAGCCATGTACCCCAATAGATCAGTCTCAATCCTCCATTCACTATAGCAAATACTAAGCATCCAACAATACATGTACTAGTAGTGTGCTTCAATAGATCAATGACATCTCTAGCTAGCATCATCAAGATATATCACACAACCAAGGTACCGTAACTTCACTGTCATAACCAACATTGTTATTCAACAGAAAATGTCACAATCCATGCTCATGGGTTAATGCCATGCATCCAAGATAGCCTTTCATTTTATATCATCACTTTACATAATCCAATATGTAATCATGAAAACCCGCAGCAAACAATGTCAAAACTTGCAACAAACTATGTCAGACCTTGCATCACAGAGTTATACCATCACATCAAGTTGCAATCCATATGCATAGCCTTTTTCCCAAGGCTTTACCACATATGCACGGCTTGTTGCACAAAAAAATCTCATATGTACACGACCTATTCAAGGTCAGACAACGTACGTATGCGACTGTTACCACTCTCACACGTGTATTCTTCAGTAGATGACACACTTGAGCTTCCCTCAAGGCTTCCATTCTTCTCTGGTTGTTCACTCTTCTTCACCCACTTCTGAAGGTGTCCTTGTTTCTCGGAACTTGAGCTCTGAGCTTCCATTTTTTCAAAGATGTCTCGCTTCCTTACTTCAATCCTTCTTCTAGTCATCTTATATGAAGTCCTCGTCATGGACTTTCTTCTTGTGTTCCAGCAATCCTGGGATTTGTGGCCAAATCTACTACAGCTGTAGCATATCATGTTGTGACAGTGAACAACAATGTGTCCTACTTGATCACATCTCCAACACCTTATGGTGTTATGAAAACTTCCATTATCTCTCCTTGCATAAGATCTGCATTCCAAAGATTTATGACCATATTCATTACATGAATAACATTGACTATGAAAAGAACTTTCATTCCTTTGCTTTGGTGTCCATCTTCTTTGAGGTGTAAGGATGGATTCTTGATGTCTTCCTTGTTTTGTTCTTTTGAAACTTTCCTTCCATTGTGTAGATGGTTGACTCGCAACATTATATTCATCCTTTGAGAGTGAGGGACTTACCTCATGCTTCTTTGAGGTACTTGCTTCAGCATGTGTAGCTTCTCTTTTGTATCCAAGACCTAATTTATCATTTGGTGATCTTTGATTTTCCAAGATCTCATTCAAGATTTGTGAGCTATTCAAGAATTTTCTTTCTACTTTCTTTCTAATATCAACAAATTCGGCTTCTAGCTTATGACATGACTCTTCCTTTTCATTTACTTGATTCTTCAATAGTTCCTCTACCCTTTTGGCTTCTTCAATTTGGGTCTTGAGATGGACAATAATTTCAATACTTTTGTTAATCTCATCATCTACCTTCTTATCTTCTTTTTCATTCTTTAGTCTTGTGATCTCTTCTTCCTTTTCTTCTAATTTAGTCTAATTACTCTCTTCTTGTTCTTTGAGCATTTCCTTTAACTTCAAGATGTGCCTTTGACACTTCTTAAGAAACTTTTTAGTGTTATCGTAAATATAGCTATAGCCTATATAATAATGGTCATTGTTGTATTCATATAGACCCTCTTCAACTTTCTTTTGAAGTTCTGATGGTTCTTCTTCTATTCTTTCCATAGGATAACTACCATCAAACTCTACACAAAGTATTTCTAGATTTTCTTCTTCACTTGTAGAGAAAAATTCAACATCATCACATTTTGAATTATTGCAATCAAGGGTTTGTGGATATTCTTTACCTTCATTTGAAATGTCTTCAAGATATTCCTCTTTGCCAACATCATCACATGATTCTTTGCCTTCATTTGAATTGTCTTCAAGATCTTTCTTTTTGCCCACATCATCACACTTAGAAATAATTCAATCAAGAGTTTTTGGAGATTTTGTACCTTCATTTGTCTTGATGGAGTTGTCTTCAATATATTCCTTCTTGCTTTGGTATGTCTCCTCTAGCTTTAGCCATAGATCCTTGGCGGAAGTGCATTGTCCCATGCTCTCTTTGATAGGGCTTGAGAGTCCACTAAGAATGGTCTTGAGAGATAATGCATCATTCTTCTTTCTTTCCCTTTGAGATACAAATTTTGACTTGTTATTCAAGGAAACTAATCCACCATTAGCTTCCTTCCAAATACCCACTCCCATTTGCTTCAAATGCACTCTCATCTATATTATTCATGTAGAATAATTTTCCTCATCAAAGATTAGAACTTCATCATCCATTTGCGTGTCTATGGATCTCATTCAAGCTTGTTAAGGCTTATAGTGAAGGCATGCTCTGATACCAATTGTTGGACACACCGACTACACTAACAGGGGGGGTGAACAGTGTAGGACTCTTTTTCCCAAAACTTCCCCTTCGCAAAACTCATTAGCTAGCAATCACAATTTACTCATTACTTATTTATGTCATTTATAATCAGTTACATGTGAACATATATAAGCAATATATCATCAACAAGTCATCACCACAAGGAACACAAAGAACACAAGATGTATGTACAATTTTCTTTTTATTACCGACCACAATCCTTGGGTTATCAACAAATACTGAATAGAGTAGAACTCTACAAGAGCACCATCTCTATAATGAAAGACTCATCTTACACCCTCAACACCAACTAAGATGAGGCAATAATCCTCAACAGTTATCAATCTCTCAACAGGTACACGACTTGTTGGTAGTGCAGCACGCGTATCTACACACCCTACCAGTAGTACAGCTCGTGTATGTATGCAGACAGTCTGTACTACAACCTGCGTATCACTTCTGAGAAATTAGGGTTTTCTTTTCATCACACACTTGGATCCTCTGCAACCTTCAATCACATTCTCTTATGTCTCTCACTGTCCAATCTGAACCATAACCAGTCACAACACATCCAAGCTCTCCAACAACTTACTCATGCTCCTCAACCATTTAATATGAATGCTACTCATCATGTATAAGCAACCAATATACTAAAGCAATCATATTAGTACTGAATCATAAGAGTGTTTCTCACTCCATCAACCAACACAAACCACATCACAACAGCCATACCAAGAATGCCTTAAGCATTCACTACACAACAAGCAAGAGTATCCATCAAGACAACAATGTAACCATAACAGAGTTTCTATGGCAAATCTGATCCCATAGAATGAAGATATGGAACCTACTTCAATCTTCAAAAGCATGCCATCGGCTCAACCACAAGTCTTCATGACTTCATCCACTGTATGCGCCCTATCCTCATACAGCTCTCGTGTGTATGTGCCCTGGCTCACTGCAACCCGTGTATACCTCAGAAACTAGGGTTTCTGAACTTTCGAGACTTTTGTCGTCATGATCTCAGGCTTGCCAAAACTTTGATGTGTCCATGAGATCCTCTAGATCTCCTCTCTCTCAGAATAGATCTTCAATCATGCTCAAGAGATACACAAAATATATACAAGAGATGATTTCCACAAGAGACCCTTGCCTCTTATTTATACTCTCCAAGTAGCTTCCTTATAAGCATCTTCTAGGTCACTTAACCCACTTCTAGGTCAATTAACCCATTTTTAGGTCACTTAACCCATTTCTAGGTCACTTAACCTCTTTCTAGGTCACTTAACCTATTTTCCTCATTTTTAGGGTTAACCACTTTCCATAATTAGAAAGTTCTCCATTGAAATATTCCTCCCTGACTTTGTCACTTTTCTTTACCATTTAAATAATAATTTCTTCTTTTCAAGCACTTTGACTTCTTTCACCTTTTTGGGCTTCAAGCCTACATATGAGGGTCCTTCATCTTCATAGGACCATAACTCTCAAACCATGAGGAGTTATGTGACATTCCACATACCACCGAAAATGGCATGACAAGCACTATCCAACTAGGATAGTCTCACTAACAAAATCACTGATCTTCATCTCATTATTTCATAAACAAGCATGGGTTCTCCAACCATTCTTCTAGGATAACTCAACCGTGAAGCGTCTTCCCTTGAGGGATTTCACCATAAGGGTACCACTTTGGAGTTCATCCATTTGTACTCCTCATCAATAATGATAAGACAATAATGATTCATCTTTACATCAATTCAACAATGCATCATATAACAATGAAACCACATCGATCCATCTTCATCTATGCATCATGTATCAATGACAACTCATTGATCCATCTTCATCTATGCATCATGTATCAATGACAAATCATTGATCCATCTTCATCAATATACTATGATAAGACATGTATACATCAAACCTTTGACCTTTGACATCAATAAATCATCCTTTGGCATTAATCCCTTGACATCAATCAATAAATCATCCTTTGGCATCAATCAATCACTTGACATCAATCCTTTGACATCAATTAATTAAACCTTTTGCATCAATGACAGCATGATCCAACAATCTCCCCCTTTGGCATTAATGGAAATACCAACATCGATGTCAACACCAATCATTGATGTCAACATATAGACAAGGCATGCTCTACATTAATAGTCATCAATCACATCAACGTGACTATCTCTTCCCCTTTGACATCAATGGAAAAGGGTCATTCTCCTCTTGGGGCTTCTCCCCCTACTTGAAATCTCCTTGGGGCTGCTCCCCCTACCCGAATGCCTTTGATCTTCCTATGAATAATCTCTCCCCTTTTGAGAAAGGGATATCACTATTATGTAATGTTGAAGATACATTGTTCATACTCCCCCTGTGACTATTTCTCCCCCTGGAACTATGCCTCTATGCTCTTTCTCCAAATATAGGGATCTTTCCTCCTAGAATCATGGGAAGAAGACTGACTCCCCCTATGGGTATGTCTCCCCCTATCTTCTCTGCAATATGAACAATATGTCACCACATGATGATCCTTGGACATGTCCATGCATCAAACTCATGACATACCAAACATCATGAAGCAAAATATATGTCAATGAATGAACAAATGCATCATGTGTCAATAGTATACCAAGCATATGCCTCCATCAACATGCCAACCATGTGCATCTACCAATATTCCAACCATGTGCATCTACCAATATGCCAACCATGTGCATCTACCAATATGCCAAACAAGTGTCATATCACTCATGATATGTTTCCACCATGAACCAGGTGCCATAATCATGTATCTCAATCAATCAAGTGCCTCAACTATATCATCCAATATATACCATCTGTTAGCACTAGGAATCACCTTCATATTGGATGGAAGGCAAGCCCATTACCCATCAGGTTATATGTGAATGTAAGAGTGTTTTATAGGGTCAAATGGAAAAGACTCAAAATGATAATGTTCCAACTCATAAAAGAAGGCTAGCATGCACCAGCAATTAAGGTCTTGGCTAACTTCAATCAGTAATTGGGAGTAAGTATGAGTAGAGGGAAGACTTGAATGAGAGGAATGTAGGGGATGATGTAAACATCAGGTCTACAAAAAGCCTAAGGAAGAAAGTTTCTTAACACAAGATCTTCTTGAACTCAGAAACTAAGGAAGCTAAATAAACATCACGATAATATAATGATCAAACATCCACCATAACATCACCACAATCATTCATGTGAATCATTCAAAGCATGAACATTTAGCATCAGAAGCAAATAAGCCGAAAGAGAAGTTGAGTTCTATTAACCAAAATGTATTAAGTCTAGTACATAGCCAGTTCACAGTCATTTCATCAAAATATTACAGTCTAAGGGAGCCTTGCTCAACCATCTGAACCTACTAAAGCATTTGATCTATCTATTTATAACAAAAGGGAGGCAACAACTGGAGGTACGAGCTTGCCTCCTTCCCTTGAAAATATCTAAGAATTTATTTCATCTAACATCTTGGTTAACAACCTATGCTATAAATTAGGAAAATGTTGGTGACTAATCCAACCAATCTTCAACTGACCTGATTCATTTTTGCTGCGCAGCTCCTTGTTTTCCATGTGTCTTTCAGAAGCATGTGGTTTTCCTCATGATGCCAACTGTTGTTTCTACAATATTATCCATCATCAGTTATCCAAAAAGTGGTTAGCTTGGCCCTCCTGGATCCCTGGGGTCTATTGACAGCCTCTTTGGGTAGCAATCTGAGTAGCATACTTCAAAACTAGACAAGTAGAAAAGGTAGCACCTAACCTTCCTATCCCCTGTACAAACTCTGTCCTCTGTGAAATATTATGTAGTGAATTTAGGTAGTGCCTCTGTGTTGCGTCTGTGTGCAAATTCCGTCTCTGTCAAATATTGTGTAGAAAATTTTGGTAGCGCCATTGTGTGTTTGTGTACAAATTTTAGGTAGCGTTGTCAAAAATGCAACACCTCTAACTTGATCATGTGCAGAGCAAGTAGTGACTTTGCATAGTATTAAACCCATCATCTTTAGGTAACTTGTCAACATTGTAGGTAGCATATCAGTGTAATACCAAAATAGACTATTTTGTAGCGCCAAAGCACTACGGAATGTCTGCATTTTACTGCTGAGGGAGTTAGCACTTCACAAAAACCCAAAATTATGAGAATCAAGTACTTAGAAGCCTACATAGATGGCAGAGGTGATATTCCAACAACAACTTACCCTCACAAAAAAGGAACCATCCTAAAAAATGGGGCTCACCTTTCACCAGCTATTTCGTTACCTTAACACTTAACCTCACAATCTTTCTTGTAGAAGGAGGATCTTCATTTGGTGCAATAGGCTTCTTCGTTTTATGTTAGGGTCCTAACCCGCACATAGGTAGATCAATATATTCAAATGTAATAAAGATCAATATTAATAAGGCCTTTCAATAAAATAGAATAAGGTGGATGTAAGAAGACCTAATAGAAGCTTTTGCGTCTAGAAGGATCTTCCTCTAGATGCTTCTCTTGATAGACATATTTAGTATAAATAAGGGTCGAAGGTGTTAGTGATAAAAAATGCACTGACATTTTTGAAAGAAAGATGCCTAATATTGTAGGGAACATTTTACTAGATTCCTGGGATGAAAATGTAGATTTGAAAGCACCATTGGAAAGCTTAGGATTTGTAGATGTCGATCGACTATTCAAGCATGCAAAACGGACTCTCCATGACTGAGAAATTTGATTTTAAAAAAATCTGTGCTTTCACCAGCTAACCCGTCTTGAATTTTTCTAGTTAGCTGGTGAAAGCTCTGCCTTTCACCAGCTAAGGAGCTGATTTTCGGGTAAATTAGCTGGTGAAAGCCTGTCACAACCAGAATAACCGAAATTTTTGCCCAAATCAGGATTTTTTGGGTTTGAATGGTTTGAAACCACTTCAAATGGATAGTTGTTGAATTATCAAGTATGATTCAAAGGCTAGTTTTGAGGGATAAGGTCAAAAAGAGGTTTTTCAACTACATTTGGCATCTTTTCAAAGGCATAATAT
>ML807142.1:116927-149426 GCA_009831015.1 Picea engelmannii
TGTTTGCCACCCTTGTAACCCTTGTTGGTACCCTTCGAGTGGTAGCGCATCAGACAACACATGTGTATGGATCGACCTAGATTTCCTGAAGCCCTCTTTAGATAAACCAATCAGTCACCTGACTGCTATAGTGACACCGAGAACAACACTCGGGAAGATACTCTCTAGTACCTGGGTAGTCGGGTAGTACGGCTAAGGGTATGGTCTATCCTCCTTAGTTAGTTCCCTAATATATTGGGTCGAGTACTACTGTTGGACCCCGCATGTATATTAGAGAGCTATAGCACAGGGCAAACCCTTGTCTGTAAAACCCTTGAATACCTAACCCTTGGGGGACAGAAACATAAACAAATTAAAACAGACAAGATCTATTGTCATGCAACTGTGTTGGGGTTGCCAAGTAAATACACATTTCTTTCTGGTTAAGCATTTGGGGATTTCACCAATGCAGTATTCTTCAGACCAGAGTATAACTCTACAGGTGTGATAAAAAATAAAAATAAAATAAAATAAAGTCTGGAAAAATTTTCACCATTATTTGAGACCTATTCCATTGGATTCATCTCTTCATCCTTATCACATTCATCCATATCATTTTTCGGAAAAAAAAATTGACCCCGCCCGCCCCTTTTCAATTCACCCATCCTCATGTCCCATATCTATAGCCAAGACGTGGAAGCTCGCTTCAACACCTTGCAATCTGGTTTCCTCGAGACCCAAAAAGAACTGAAAAAATTCAGTCCTACTATTGCCTCCATCGATTCATCCATCAATACAACCATAAATACAACCATGCAGTCCTCAATGGAGGAAGTCAAACAAGAACTAACCACCCAGCTTGAATTTGTCTTTGCATCACTCTGCACCAAACTGAAGATCCCTACAGATGAACCTTTCCCTGAAGCACCTCCAAAGACTGAAGGTGAACATTCCTCCCATTCCCATACCTTTCAGCCCCATCACTCTCAACGTGACCTACGCCTTCCGCGGGTGGATGTGACCAAATTTGATGGCTTAGACCCCACTGGTTGGGTAACCCAAATGGAACATTATTTCTCTTTATACGGCATTACAGATGACTTGGCCAAACTCTGGTATGGTGTTCTCCATCTAGATCAAGAACGTTGGCAATGGTGGCAATGGAGAAAAATTTCTTGTCAAGGGTATATTGCTTGGACCCAATTTGTGACTGAGCTTTATGAACACTTTGACATGGACACCAACCATTTGGGTCGTTTGACAAAGTTGAAACAATCAGGAATAGTAGAATACTTCATAGTTGCCTTTGACCGCCTGGCTTTTCGAACAGAGGGCATGACTGATGCTTTCTTTCGAGAGTGTTTTATCAGTGGCCTCAAGGATGAGATTCGGGCCCATGTCCTCATGGCTCGACCCTCGAGTTGGGTGGAGGCTACTAAAAGAGCTAAAGAAGTACAACAGGTTGTATCCTCTCAAAACCGAAAACCCTCCTTTATCCCTCTCCCTAAACCTGTAAATCCCACTACTCCCTCCACCCAATTAAATATCCAAAAATTGACCAGGGATGAAATGGATGAACGCCAACTCAAAGGCCTTTTTTATAATTGTGATGAAAAATATTTCCCGGGCCACAAGTGTAAGGAACAAAATCTTTTTATGTCCATCTCTGAGGATATTTCGGAAGAGGATGTTGAAACTCCCCTTGTGTCTGAGTCACCTGAAATCACTGACATAACCCCTCCCTCAGACCCTCCCGAAGTGGAACCGGTCATTTCCCTTAATGCTCTCACTGGCTTCTTTGCTCCCCAAACCCTCAAGTTAATCAATTACATCAATCATCGGAAGGTCATCATTCTCGTTGACAGTGGAATCACCCATAATTTTATTCATTGCCGCATTGCCTAAGAAACTCATTGCTACATCCATGCCGTCAACAATTTCCAAATCATGATTTTCAATGGTGGTTCCATGAAATGTGGAGGGCGTTGTGAAAATGTGTGTCTCCAAATCGGTGACTACCACCTAAAATCCCATATGTTTTCTATCGACATGGGTGGTTGTGACATTGTGTCGGGTGCAGACTGGCTAAGAACTTTGGGTCCCATTCTCATGGATTTTAAGGCATTAACCATGCAATTTGACCAGGAAGGCCACCAATATAAATTCCAAGGCATCACTGTTGGTTCACCTGAGGTCATTAGTTCCCATCACATGGAAAAGCTGCTCAAAAAAGGTCATTCTGGTGTCATTGCCCAACTCCATGCCATATAAGCAACAGAGACACCCTCGATGCCGCAAGACCTCCAAGCCCTCCTTTCTAAACATCAAATGGTATTTTCCACTCCCCAAAGACTCCCTCCTTCCCACTGTGTTCATGATCATTCCATTCCCCTTGTACCCAGAAGCCTTCCTCCCAATATCTATCTGTATCACCACCCCTTTTAAAAAAAAAATGAAATTGAGAAAATGGTCCAGGAACTCCTTACTGTAGGCATTATCCACCCTAGTACGAGCCCTTACTCTTCTCTTGTAGTCATGGTCTTGAAGAAAGAAGGTTCTTGGAGAATGTGTCCTGACTTCCATGCCCTCAACAAACTGACCATTAAAGACAAATTTCCCATTCCTGTCATTGATGACCTCTTGGATGAATTGAGTGGCACCCAATTCTTTACTAAACTTGATCTTCGCTCGGGCCATCACCAGATACATATGAAAGAGGTAGACATTCCCAAGACAGCCTTTCGAACTCATGAGGACCACTATGAGTTTTTGGTCATGCCCTTTGGCTTGTGTAATGCCCCCTCCACCTTCCAAAGCCTCGTGAATCATGTCTTACGTCCCTTTCTCCATCATTGTGTCTTAGTTTTCTTTGATGATATCCTCATCTATAGCAAAAATTGGACAGACCATCTTACTCATATGGATCGAGTTCTCCATCTACTCTCTCAACACCAACTTTTCCTGAAACAGCCTAAATGTGCTTTTGGTGCCTCAGAAGTAGAATACTTGGGTCATCTGGTTGGCAAGGATGGCATTAGGGTGGATCTGAAAAAGATTGAAACTATGAAATACTGGCCGCACCAAAAGACTCTCAAAAGCTTGTGTGGATTTCTGGGCTTAACAGGGTATTGTCGCAAGTTTGTTAAGAATTATGGAAAGATTGCAGCACCTCTCACTGCTCTCGTCAAAAAGAACTCTTTCACTTGGACTCCAGCCGCTGCTCAAGCTTTTCAAACCTTGAAGATGGCCATGTTCACCACTCCAGTTCTAGCCCTTCCTAATTTCACAAAGACCTTTGTGTTGGAATGTGATGCCTCAGGGAAAGGAATCGGTGTTGTCCTTATGCAAAAGGGTCGACCTTTGGCCTTCACCAGTAAGCAACTATCTGAAAGGAATCTGGGAAAACCCATTTATGAAAAGGAAATGTTGGCTATTATGCATGTCATTGATCTATGGCACCCTTATCTCTTGGGGCAACACTTCCAAATTAAGACAGAACATCAAAGCCTCAAGTACTTTCTGGAACAACGCATTTCCTCCCCAGAGAAAAAAAAATGGGTGACTAAGCTCTTTGGATATGATTATGAGATCATTTACAAGAAGGAAAAAGACAATGTAGTGGTGGATGCACTGTCCCAAAAATATGAACAAGAAGGATCCCTTTTTTCTCTTTCCTTCATTGTACCAGATTGGCTCCAAGTTGTGCACCAGGAATGGCTACAAGATCCCAAAAGTTTGCATTTGATCCAACAATTGCAAACCAATGCTCCAGCTCCCCCAGGGTACTCTTGGCTCTAGGATGAGCTTCTATACAAAGGCCATTTGTATTTAAGTAAACAATCAAAGCTTAAATCCATGTTACTTTATGAGCTTCATGATACACCCACAGTGGGGCACTCCGGGTTCACCAAAACCTATGACAGGGTCAAACGTTCTTTTTTCTGGGATGGTATGAAACAGGACATCTGTAATTTTGTCGTTGAATGTGAGGTATGTCAACACAACAAGGGAGAAATAGTCAAATCTCCGAGCACACTACAACCGCTTCCGATTCCACCTGCTATTTGGAAGGATATCTCCATGGACTTTATTACCAGATTACCCAAATCGGGAACTAAATCAGTCATAATGGTGGTTGTGGATCGCCTTTCCAAGTATAATCATTTATGTCCTCTTCAACACCCATTTACTACATCCACAATGGCTCAAATTTTCATGGACCGGGTCTTCAAGCTTCATGGCATGCCACACTCTATTGTTTATGATCATGACCCAACTTTCACAAGCAATTTTTGGCAAGAATTGTTTAAGCTACAGGGCACCCAATTGCATCTCAGCACAACTTATCATCCCCAAACTGATGGTCAAACGGAAGTTGTCAGCAAGTGTTTGGAAACATATCTGAGGTGTTTTGCCTCTGAAAAGAAACATCAGTGGGCTCAATGGTTACCCCTAGTTGAATGGTGGTACAACACTTACTACCATACAGCTACCCGCGTGACTCCTTTTGAAGCGGTATATGGACAAAATCCACCTTCAGTTCTCTCGTACTTACCGGGTACCTCGAAGGTCTAGGTAGTTGACCAAACACTTACAGTTTGAGAGGATATTCTTCATACCCTTAAAGAGAACTTGGTCATGGCACAGAATCGCATGAAGCAACAAGCAGATCAAGGTCGCTTTGAACGTCAATTTGCAGAAGGGGATCAGGGGTTTCTGCGACTACAACCATACAAGCAAAATTACCTCAAGGTCGAGCATTGTCAGAAGCTAGCGCCCAAATTTTATGGTCCTTATATAGTTCTCAAGCGTGTGGGACAAGTCGCCTATCAGTTAGCTTTTCCCAGTCAGTCGAAGCTACACCCTGTTTTTCATGTTTCATGCTTAAAGAAGGTGATTGGAACTAGGTGCCAAATTCAAACCAACCTTCTTGAGTTAGCTGAATAAGGATCCATTTGGCTACAGCCAGAAGCAGTTTTGAACCAGCGTGAGCGTCGCCTGCGTCAGCGAACCATCAAGGAAGTGCTAGTCCAGTGGAAATATATAACTCCAGCAAATGCCACTTGGGAACCAGCTACCATTCTGCAGTAGTTTCCACATCTCAAGCCTTGAGGACAAGGTTGTTTTTAAGGGGGCAGACATGTTAGGGTTCTAACCCGCACATAGGTAGATCAATATATTCGGATGTAATAAAGGTCAATATTAATAAGGCCTTTCAATAAAATAGAATAAGGCGAATGTAAGAAGACCTAATAGAAGCTCCCGCTTCTAGAAGGATCTTCCTCTAGATGCTTCTCTTGATAGACATATTTAGTATAAATAAGGTTCGAGGGTATGAAAACCCTAGCTTGGAGATTATTGTAATAGAGATTTGCTCGACTGGAGGTTTCCCCCTCGAAGAGGCCCATGAACATTGCTTTCTGAATCAAAGTGTTATTTTTGTTGTTGTTCTTATATCATTTATGTGTTATTGTGGAGATTATGCTTGTTATATTATTGTTATTCTGCCATTTCTACCATTTTATTTCTGTTCTGCATACTTTTTATATCTAGTATATTACATTTTAGCAATGACAGGTTTCTTCAGTGGAGTTGTGCTTTCATTAACTGTTGGTGTCTCTTTCTCAATAGTAGCTTCAACCAGTACCTGCAATTTTCTTTGAGATACTTCATCTTGAAAATGTTGCAACTCTACCTTGAGCTTCCTATTATGAGACTGAAAGCCTCTGTCCTGCCTATAAACATTTTGGAGTTGCCTATGGAGAGGCTGGGCCTTTCTTGTTGCAAACCTTGCTAGGTAAAGAGTGTGTTTGTATCCATCCATGAGTTCTTTCATCTGAGCCATGTGAATCATATCTTCTGCTTTAAGATGAGCTACCTCCTTCCTAGCATCCCTAAATTGCCTGATCAATCTTTTGAATGTCTAACTATAAGGTGGAGTAGCGACATGCACAGTCTCAACTGGCTTTTTCTTGGTCTCCTTTTCCACCTGCATGGGAATTTCCTTGTCTGCTTCATCAAGTTTCTTGATGTCTTTGTCTTTATTTTTATTCTTTTGCAAGGGGGTTTCTTTTTTCCTTTCCACAGGATTTTTAATGCTTTTACCCTTATTCTTTTGTACAGGGATCTCTGATGGAGACTGTTCTTCAAAAACCTCTTTGGGGACTGATGATCTTGTGAAAGGTCTTATGCCCTTCGTATTGGTTGGTGGAGGAGAAGAGGGGAAGTGTAGCTTCTTCCCTTTCTTGGATGTAGCTCAACCAGTGTATGTATGTGACTGTTAGCATTGTAGCTTATTTAAGCCTTAGATTTTAATTTTTTAAGTTTCATCCCTTAGATAATTAAAGTTTTGAGTCATAACTCATGTTTGATCCTCAAATTTATTTTTGGACTTAGAACCATTTTAGTTCATGATTTAAATTATGGTCCCCTTCATGATTTTTCACTAGGATCAGTCCCTTCTATAACTAGACTAATGTGACACACCTTTCTCCTCATTCACGACCCCATGAGCATGCCTCGTTGTCCGTGAAAGGGAAGAAGCTACACTTCCCCTCTTCTCCTCTAGCAGCCAAGATCATCCAGTGTATGTACGCAACTGTTAGCACTGTCACCCGCATATTCTTTAGTAGATGACACACTTGAGATTCCCTCAAGGTTTCCATTCTTCTCTGGTTGTTCAAACTTCTTCACCCACTTCTAAAGGTGTCCTTGTTTCTCAGAACTTGAGCTCTGAGCTTCCGTTTTTTCAAAGTTTTCTCCCTTCCTTACTTCATTTCTTCTTCTAGTCATGCTATATGAAGTCCTCATCATGGAATTTATTCTTGTGTTCCATCAATCCTGGGATTTGTGGCCAAATCCACTACAGATGTAGCATCTCATGTTGTGACAATGAACAGAAATGTGTCCTACTTGATCACATCTCCAACACCTTATGGTGTTATGAAATCTTCCCTTATCTCTCCTTGCATAAGATATGCATTCCAAAGCTTTGTGACCATATTCATTACATGAATAACATTGACCATGAAAAGGACTTTCATACCTTTGCTTTGGTGTCCGTCTTCTTTGAGGTGTAAGGATGGCTTCTTGATGTCTTCCTTGCTTTGCTATTTTGAAACTTTCCTTCCATTGTGTAGATGGTTGACTCGTAACATTATATTCATCCTTTGAGAGTGAGGGACTTACCTCATGATTCTTTGAGGTGCTTGATTCATCATGTGTAGCTTCTCTTTTGTATCCAATACCTAATTTATCATTTGGTGATCTTTGACCTTCCAAGATATCATTCAAGATTTGTAAGATATTCAAGAATTTGTTTGAATTTTGTACTTTCTTTCTAAGATCAACAACTACAGCTTCTAGCTTATGACATGACTCTTCCTTTCATTTACATGATTCTTCAATAGTTTCTCTACCCTTTTGGCTTCTTCAATTTGGGTCTTGAGATGGACAATAATTTCAATACTTTTGCTAATCTCATCATCTACCTTCTTATCTTCTTTTTCATTCTTCAGACTTGTGATCTCTTCTTCCTTTTCTTCTAATTTAGTCTTATTACTCTCTTCTTGTTCTTTGAGCATTTCTTTTAACTTCAAGATGTACCTTTGACTCTTCTTAAGAAACTTTTTAGTGTTATCCGAAATATAGCTATAGTCTATATAATAATGGTCATTGTTGTATTCATATAGACCCTCTTCAACTTTCTTTTGAAGTTCTGGTAGTTCTTCTTCTATTATTTCCATAGGATAACTACCATCAAACTCTACACAAACTATTTCTATATTGTCTTCTTCACTTGTAGAGAAAAATTCAACATCATCACATTTTGAATTATTGCAATCAAGGGTTTGTGGAGATTCTTTACCTTCATTTGAAATGTCTTCAAGATCTTCCTCTTTGCCAACATCATCACATGATTCTTTGCCTTCATTTGAATTGTCTTCAAGATATTTAGTTTTTCCAACATCATCACATTTAAAAATAATGCAATCAAGAGTTTTTGGATATTCTTTACCTTCATTTGTCTTGATGGATTTGTCTTCAATATCTTCCTTCTTGCTTTGGTATGTCTCCTCTAGCTTTAGCCATAAATCCTTGGCGGAAGTGCATTGTCCCATGCTCTCTTTGATAGGGCTTGAGAGTCCACTAAGAATGGTCTTAAGAGTTAATGCATCAATCTTCTTTCCTTCCCTTTTACCTAAAAACTTTGACTTGTTCTTCAAGGAAACTAATCCACCAATGGCTTCCTTCCAAATACCCACTCCCATTTCCTTCAAATGCACTCTCATCTCTATTCTCCATGTAGAATAATTTTCCTCATCAAGGATTGGAAATTCATCATACATTTGTGTGTCTATGGATCTCCTTCAAGCTTGTTAAGGCCTATAGTGAAGGCCTACTCTGATACCAATTGTTGGACACACCAACTACAATGAGAGGGGTGGGGGGGGTGAACAGTGTAGGACTCTTTTTCCCAAAACTTCCCCTTCACAAAACTCATTAGCTAACAATCACCATTTACTCATTACTTATTGTTGTCATTTATAATTAGTTACATGTGAACATATATCAACAATATATCATCAACAAGTCCTCACCACAAGGAACACAAGATGTATGTGAAATTTTCTTTTTATTACGGACTACAATCCTTGGGTTATCAGCAACAATTGAATAGAGTACAACTCTACAAGAGCACCATCTCTATAATGCAAGACTCAGCTTACACCCTCAGCACCAACTAAGGTGAGGCAACAATCCTCAACAGATATCAATCTGTCAACAGGTACACGACCTGTCAGTAGTGCAACACACATATGTATGCGCCCTACCAGTAGTACAACTCACGTATGTATGTGACCAGTCTGTACTATATCCTTTGTATCACTTATGAGAAATTCGGGTTTTCTTTTCATCACACACTCAGATCCTCTGCAACCTTCAATCACATTCTCTTATGTCTCTCACTGTCAAATCTAACCTATAACTAGTCACAACAATCCAATCTGTCCAACAACTTACTCATGCTCCTCAAACATACAATATGAATGATACTCATCATGTATAAGAAACTAGTATAATATAGAAATCATATCAATACTGAATCATAAGAGTGTTTCTCACTCCATCAACCAACACAAACCACATCATAACAGCCATACCAAGAATGCCTTAAGCATTCACTACACAACAAGCAAGAGTATCCATCAAGACAACAATGTAACCATACCAGAGTTTCTATGACAAATCTGAGCCCATAGAATGCAAATCTGGAACTTGCTTCAGTCTTCAAAATCCTTTCATCAGCTCAACCACAAGTCTTCATGACGTCATCCACTATACGTGCCCTGTCCTCATATAGCTCGCGTATGTACATGCCCTAGCTCACTACAGCCCGCGTATACCTCAGAAACTAGGTTTTCTCAACTTCCAAGACTTTTTTCATCATGATCTCAGGCTTGCTGAAACTTTGATGCATCCATGAGATCCTCCAGATCGCCTCTCTCTCAGAATAGATCTTCAATCATGCTCAAGAGATACACAAAAGATATATAAGAGATGTTTTTCACAAGAGACCCTTGCCTCTTATTTATACTCTCCAAGTAGCTTCCTTAGAAGCATCTTCTAGGTCACTTAACCCACTTCTAGGTCACTTAACCTATTTCTAGGTCACCTAACCTCTTTCTAGGTCACTTAACCTATTTTCCTCATTTTTAGGGTTAACCACTTTCCATAATTAGAAATTTCTCCATTTAAATATTCCTCCTTGACTTTGTCACTTTTCTTTACCATTTAAATAATAATTTCTTCTTTTCAAGAACTTTGACTTCTTTCACCTTTTGGGGCCTCAAGCCTACATATGAGGGTCCTTCATCTTCGTAGGGCCATAACTCTCAAACCATGAGGAGTTATGTGACATTCCACATACCACCGAAAATGGTATGACAAGCACTATCCAACTAAGATAGTCTCACTAACAAATTCACTTATCTTCATCTCATTATTCCACAAACAAGCATGGCTTCTCCAACCATTCTTCTAGGATAACTCAACCGTAAAGAGCCTTCCCGTGAGGGATTTCACCATAAGGGGACCACTTTGGAGTTCGTCCATTTGTACTTCTCATCAACAATGATAAGACAATAATGATTTATCTTTAGATCAATTCAACAATGCATCATACACCAATGAAACCACATCGATCCATATTCATCTATGAATCATGTATCAATGACAACTCATTGATCCATCTTCATCAATATACTATGATAAGACATGTATACATCAAACCTTTGACCTTTGACATATTTCAATCATCCTTTGGCATTAATCCCTTGACATCAATCAATCAATCATCCTTTGGCATCAATCAATCACTTGACATCAATTAATTAAATTGTTGGCATCAATGACAACATGATCCAACAATCCCCCCCCTTTGGCATTGATGGCAATACCAACATTGATGTCAACACCAATCATTGATGTCCACATGTAGACAAGGCATGCTCTACATTAATAGTCATCAATCACATCAATGTGACTATCTCTCCCCATCAATAATCATCAATCATTTCAATCTGACTATCTCTCCCCCTTTGACATCAATGGCAAAGGGTCATTCTCCTCTTGGGGCTGCTCCTCCTGCTTGAACTCTCCTTGCGGCTGCTCCCCCTGCCTAAATGTTTTTTATATTCCTCTAAATAATATCTCCCCTTTTGAACAAGGGATATCACTCTGATGTAATGCTAAAGATACATCGCTCATAGTCCCCCTATGACCATTGCTCCCCCTGGAACTATGCCTCTATGCTCTTTCTCCAAATATAGGGCTCTTTCCTCCTAGAATCATGGGAAGAAGAATGATTCCCCTTATGGGTATGTCTCCCCCTATATTCTCTGCAATGTGAACAATATGCTACCACATGACTATCCATGGACCTATCCATGCATCAAACTCATGCCATACCAAACATCATGAAGCAAAAGATATGTCAATGAATGAACAAATATATCATGTACCAAAACATGTGCCTATAGTATACCATTCGTATTCCTCCATCAACATGCCAACCATGTGCATCTACCAATATGCCAAACAAGTGTCATATCACTCATGATATGTCTCCACCATGAACAAAGTGCCATAATCAAGGCTCTCAATCAATCAAGTGCCTCAACTATATCATCCAATATATACCATTTATGAGTGTACCAAACATGTACATCAACATGTACTTGTGCCAAACAAGTCTTTCCACCATGCATCAATATCACAACAAAATGAATCCTCATGCATGTATGTCAAGTCCACCACAAAACATGTGCCAATCAAACTGCTAGTTGGTGCCTCTACCAATGTACTAGAAGTGTACCAATCATGCATCAACTATAGATCAAGCTATGATTCATCAATTATTTACAACATGATCACCTCATCAACTCACCAACTACATATCCTAATATGTAGTCCAACCATATGCCAAATGTATGCATCAAAACATGCTATATTAATGAAACTCAAATATGTACCAGCCATGTACCCCAATAGATTAGCCTCAATCCTCCATTCACTACAAAAAATACCAAGCATCCAACAATACATGTACTAGTAGTGTGCTTCAATAGATCAATGACATATCTAGCTAGCATCATCAAGATATATCACACAACCAAGGTACCATAAATTCACTGTCATAACCAGCATTGTTATTCAACAGAAAATGCCTCAATCCATGCTCATGGGTTAGTGTCATGCATCCAAGATAGCCTTTAATTTTATATCATCACTTTACATAATCCAATATGTAATCATGAAAACCTACAACAAAGAATGTCAAAACCTGCAACAAACTATGTCAGACCCTGCATCACAGAGTTATACAATCATATCAAGTTGCAACCCATGTGCATATCCTTTTTCCCAAGGCTTTACCACATATAAGTGGCTTGCTGCACAGACATCTCACATATGTACGTGGCCTATTCAAGGTCAGACAATGTATGTATGTGACTGTTACCACTGTCACCCGCATATGCTTCAGTAGATGACACACTTGAGATTCCCTCAAGTCTTCCATTCTTCTCTGGTTGTTCAGTCTTCTTCACCCACTTCTGAAGGTGTCCCTATTTCTCAAAACTTGAGATCTGAGCTTCCATTTTTTCAAAGATGTATCCCTTCCTTACTTAATTCATTCTTCTAGTCATGCTATATGAAGTCCTCGTCATGGAATTTCTTCTTTTGTTCCAGCAATCCTGGGATTTGTGGCCAAATCCACTACAGTTGTAGCATCTCATGTTGTGACGGTGAACAGCAATGTGTCCTACATGATCACATCTCCAACATCTTATGGTGTTATGAAATCTTCCATTATTTCTCCTTGCATAAGATATGTGTTCCAAATCTTTGTGACCATATTCATTACATTAATAATATTGACCATGAAAAGAACTTCCATACCTTTGCTTTGGTGTCCATCTTCTTTGAGGTGTAAGGATGGCTTCTTGATGTCTTCCTTGCTTTGTTCTTTTGAAACTTTCCTTTCATTGTGTAGATGGTTGACTCGCAACATTATCTTCATCCTTTGAGAGTGAGGGACTTACCTCATGCTTCTTTGAGGTGATTTCTTCAGCATGTGTAGCTTCTCTTTTGTATCCAAGACCTAATTTATCATTTGGTGATCTTTGACTTTCCAAGTTCTTATTCAAGATTTGTGAGCTACTAAAGAATTTGCTTGACTTTTCTACTTTCTTTCTAAGATCAACAACTTCAACTTCTAGCTTATGACATGACTCTTCCTTTTCATTTACTTGATTCTTCAATAGTTCCTCTACCCTTTTGGCTTCTTCAATTTGGGTCTTGAGATGGACAATAATTTCAATACTTTTTCCAATCTCATCATCTACCTTCTTATCTTCTTTTTCATTCTTTATTCTTGTGATCTCTTCTTCCTTTTATTATAATTTAGTCTTATTACTCTCTTCTTGTTCTTTGAGGATTTCCTTTAACTTCAAGATGTGCCTTTGACTCTTCTTAATAAAAAAATTAGTGTTATCTGAAATATAGCTATAGTCTATATAATAATGGTCATTTTTGTATTCATATAGACCCTCTTCAACTTTATTTTGAAGTTATGATAGTTCTTCTTCTATTCTTTCCATGGGATAACTACCATCAAACTCTACACAAACTATTTCTAGATTTTCTTCTTCACTTGTAGAGAAAAAATCAACATCATCACATTTTGAATTATTGCAATAAAGGGTTTATGGAGATTATTTACCTTCATTTGAAATGTCTACAAGATCTTCCTCTTTGCCAACATCATCACATGATTCTTTGCCTTCAATTGAATTGTATTCAAGATCTTTCTTTTTGCCAACATCATCACATTTAGAAATAATGCAATCAAGAGTTTTTGGAGATTCTTTACCTTCATTTGTCTTGATGGAGTTGTCTTCAATATTTTCCTTCTTGCTTTGGTATGTCTCCTCTAGCTTTAGCCATAGATCCTTGGCGGAATTTCACTATCCCATGCTTTCTTTGATAGGGCTTGAGAATCCACTAAGAATGGTCTTGAGAGCTAATGCATCATTCTTTTTTCCTTCCCTTTGAGATGAAAACTTTGACTTGTTCTTCAAGGAAATTGATCCACCAATGGCTTCCTTCCAAATACCCAATCCCATTTCCTTCAAATGCACTCTCATCTCTATTCTCCATGTAGAATAATTTTCCTCATAAAGGATTGGAACTTCATCATCCATTTGTGTGTCTATTGATCTCCTTTAAGTTTGTTAAGGCTTATAGTGAAGGCCTGCTCTAATACCAATTGTTGGACACACTGACTACACTGAGAGGGGGGGGGTGAACAGTGTAGGACTCTTTTTCCCAAAACTTCCCCTTCGCAAAATGCATTAGCTAGCAATCACCATTTACTCGTTACTTATTGATGTCATTTATAATCAGTTACATGTGAACATATATCAGCAATATATCATCAACAAATCATCACCATAAGGAACACAAAGAACACAAGATGTATGTATAATTTTCTTTTTATTACGGACAACAATCCTTGGGTTATCAACAACAACTGAATAGAGTACAACTCTACAAGATCACTAACTCTATAATGCAAGACTCGACTTACACCCTCAACACCAACTAAGATGAGGCAACAATCCTCAACAGATATCAATCTGACAACAGGTACGCGGCCTATCGGTAGTGCGGCACGCGTATGTACACGCCCTATCAGTAGTACAGCTCACGTATGTACGTGGCCAGTTTGTACTACAGCCTGTGTATCACTTCTAAGCAATTAGGGTTTTCTTTTCATCACACACTCAGATCCTATACAACCTTTAATCACATTCTATTTTGTCTCTCACTGTCCAATCTGACCCATAAACAGTCACAACACATCCAAGTGTACCAATCATGCATCAACTATAGATCAAGCTATGACTCATCAATGATTTACAACATGATCACCTCATCAACTCACCAACTACATATCCCAATATGTAGTCCAACCATATGCCAAATGCATGCATCAAAACATGTTTTAGCAATTAAACTCAAATATGTACCAGCCATGTACCCCAATAGATCAGCCTCAATCCTCCATTCACTATAGAAAATACTAAGCATCCAACAATACATGTACTATTAGTGTGCTTCAATAGATCAATGACATTTATAGCTAGCATCATCAATATATATCACACAACCAAGGTACCATAAATTCATTGTCATAACTAGCATTGTTCTTCAACAGAAAATGCCTCAATCCATGCTCATGGGTTAGTGCCATGCATCCAAGATATCCTTTCATTTTATATCATCACTTTACATAATCGAATATGTAATCATGAAAACATGTATCAAAGAATGTCAGAACCTGCAACAAACTATGTCAAACCCTGCATCACAGAGTTATACCATCACATCAAGTTGCAACCCATGTGCATAGTCTTTTTCCCAAGGCTTTACCACATATACATGGCTTGTTGCACAGATAGCTCACATATGTACGCGACATATTCAAGGTCAGCCAACGTATGTATGTGACTGTTACAATTGTCACCCACATATGCTTCAGTAGATGACACACTTGAGCTTCCATCAAGGCTTCCATTCTGATCTGGTTGTTCAGTCTTCTTCACCCACTTCTGAAGGTGTCCCTATTTCTCAAAACTTGAGCTCTGAGCTTCCTTTTTTTTAAATATGTCTCCCTTCATTACTTAATTTCTTCTTTCAGTCATCCTATATGAAGTCCTCATCATGGACTTGCTTCTTGTGTTCCTGCAATCCTCGAATTTGTGGCCAAATCCACTACAGTTGTAGCATCTCATGTTGTGACAGTGAATAGCAATGTGTCCTACTTGATCACATCTCCAGCACCTTATGGTGTTATGAAATCTCCCATTATCTCTACTTGCATAAGATCTGCATTCCAAAGCTTTGTGACCATATTCATTACATGAATAACATTTTCCATGAAAAGCACTTTCATACCTTTGCTTTGGTGTCCATCTTCTTTGAGGTGTAAGGATGGCTTCTTGATGTCTTCCTTTCTTTATTCTTTTGAAACTTTCCTTCCATTGTGTATATGGTTGACTCGCAACATTATCTTCATCCTTTGAGAGTGAGGGACTTACCTCATGCTTCTTTGAGGTGCTTGCTTCAGCATGTGTAGCTTCTCTTTTGTATCCAAGACCTGATTTATGATTTGGTGATCTTTGACTTTCCAAGATCTTATTCAAGATTTTTGAGCTATTCAAGAATTTGCTAAGATCAACAACTTCATCTTCTAGCTTACGACTTGACTCTTCCTTTTCATTTACTCGATTCTTCAATAGTTCCTCTACCCTTTTGGCTTCTTCAATTTGGGTCTCGAGATGGACAATAATTTCAATACTTTTTCTAATATCATCATCTACCTTCTCATCTTCTTTTTAATTCTTTAGTCTTGTGATATCTTCTTCCTTTTCTTCTAATTTAGTCTTATTACTCTCTTCTTGTTCTTTGAGGATTTCCTTTAACTTCAATATGTTCCTTTGACTCTTCTTAAGAAAAAATTTAGTGTTATCCAAAATATAGTTATAGTCTATATAATAATGGTCATTGTTGTATTCATATAGACCCTCTTAAACTTTCTTTTGAAGTTCTGAGAATTCTTGTTCTATTCTTTCCATAGGATAACTACCATCAAACTCTACACAAACTATATCTAGATTTTCTTCTTCACTTGTAGAGAAAAATTCAACATCGTCACATTTTGAAATATTGCAATCAAGGGTTTGTGGAGATTCTTTACCTTCATTTGAAATGTCTTCAAGATCTTCCTCTTGGCCAACATCATCACATGATTATTTTCCTTCATTTGAATTGTCATCAAGATCTTTCTTTTTGCCAACATCATCACATTTAGAAATAATGCAAAAAAGAGTTTTTGAAGATTCTTTACCTTCATTTGTCTTGATGGAGTTGTCTTCAATATATTCCTTCTTTCTTTGGTATGTCACCTCTAGCTTTAGCCATAGATCCTTGGCAGAAGTGCATTGTCCCATGCTCTCTTTGATAGGGCTTGAGAGTCCACTAAGAATGGTCTTGAGAGCTAATGCATCATTCTTATTTCCTTCCCTTTGAGTTGTAAACTTTGACTTATTCTTCAAGGAAATTGATCCACCAATGGCTTCCTTCCAAATACCCACTCCCATTTCCTTCAAATGCACTCTCATCTCTATTCTCCATGTAGAATAATTTTCCTCATCAAGGATTGGAACTTCGTCATCTATTTTTGTGTCTATGGATCTCCTTCAAGCTTGTTAAGGTTTATAGTGAAGGCCTGCTCTGATACCAATTGTTGGACACACCGACTACAATGAGAAGGGGGGGTGAACAGTGTAGTACTCTTTTTCTCAAAACTTCCCCTCCGTAAAAATCATTAGCTAGCAATCACAATTTACTCATTACTTATTGATTTCATTTATAATCAATTACATGTGAACATATATTAGCAACATATATTAGCAATATATCATCAACAAGTCATCACCACAAGGAACACAAAGAACACAAGATGTATGTACAATTTTCTTTTTATTATAGACTACAGTCCTTGTTTTATCAACAACAACTGAATAGAGTAAAAATCTACAAGAGCACCAGCTCTATAATGCAAGACTGAGCTTACACCCTCAGCACCAACTAAGATGAGGTAACAATCCTCAACAGATATCAATCTATCAACAAGTACACGACCTGTCGGTAGTGCAGCACACGTATGTATCTGTCCTACCAGTAGTACAGCTCACGTATGTACATGACCAGTCTGTACTACAGCCTGTGTATCACTTCTGAGAAATTAGGGTTTTTTTTTATCACACACTCAGATCCTCTGCAACCTTCATTCACATTCTCTTTTGTCTCTCACTGTCCAATCTGTCCCATAACCAGTCACAACACATCCAGGCTCTCCAAAAACTTACTCATGCTCCTTGACCATACAATATGAATGATACTCATCATGTATAAGCAACTAGTATACTATAGCAATCATATCAATACTGAATCATAAGAGTGTTTCTCACTCCATCAACCAACACAAACAACATCACAACAGCCATACCAAGAATGACTTAAGCATTCACTACTCAACAAGCAAGAGTATCCATCAAGACAACAATGTAAACATACCATGGTTTCTATGGCAGATATGATCCCATAGAATGCAGATATGGAACCTGCTTCAATCTTCAAAAGCCTGTCATCATCTCAACCACAAGTCTTCATGATTTCATCCACTATACACACCTTTTCCTCATACATCCTGCGTATGTATGTGTGTTGGCTCACTGCAGCCCGCGTATACCACAGAAACTAGGGTTTTTGAACTTCCGAGACTTTTTTCGTCATCATCTCAGGCTTTTTGAAACTTTGAACCATCCATGAGATCCTCCAGATCTCCTCTCTCTCAGAATTGATCTTCAATCATGCTCAAGAGAAACACACAAGAGATGCACAAAAGATATACAAGAGATGGTTTTCACAAGAGACCCTTGCCTCTTATTTATACTCTCCAAGTAGCTTCCTTAGAAGCATCTTCTAGGTCACTTAACCCACTTCTAGATCACTTCACCCATTTCTAGGTCACTTAACCTATTTCTAGGTCACCTAACCTCTTTCTAGGTCATTTAATCTATTTTCCTCATTTTTAGGGTTAACCACTTTTTTCATAATTAGAAAGTTATCCATTTAAATATTCCTCCTTGACTTTGTCACTTTTCTTTACCATTTAAATAATAATTTCTTCTTTTCAAGCACTTTGACTTCTTTCACCTTTTGGGGCTTCAAGCCTACATATGAGGGTCCTTCATCTTCGTAGGGCCATAACTCTCAAACCATGAGGAGTTATGTGACATTCCACATACCACCAAAAATGGTATGACAAGCACTATCCAACTAGGATAGTCTCACTAACAAATTCATTGATATTCATCTCATTATTCCACAAACAAGCATGGGTTCTCCAACCATTCTTCTAGGATAACTCAACCATAAAGCGTCTTCCCATGAGGGATTTCACCATAAGGGGACCACTTTGGAGTTCATCCATTTGTACTCCTCATCAACAATGATAAGACAATAATGATTCATCTTTACATCAATTCATCAATGCATCATATACCAATGAAACCACATCGATCCATCTTCATCTATGCATCATGTATCAATGACAACTCAATGATCCATCTTCATCAATATACTATGATAAGACATGTATACATCAAACCTTTGACCTTTGACATCATTCAATCATATTTTGGCATTAATCCCTTGACATCAATCAATCAATCATCCTTTGGCATCAATCAATCACTTGACATCAATCCTTTGACATCAATTAATTAAACCTTTGGCATCATTGACAAAATGATCCAACACCTCGTGCTTCAGTATTGATGATATCGGTGTGGGAAAAAGGGATACTAGAAAGGTATACTCCATATTATTTCCATTCAATTTTCGCTTTGTCTATTACTGGTAAAGATCCTAGAACTGTTAGGGAGGCGGTGGATTTAGAGGATGGAAAACTCTGGAAAAAGGCCATGATTGAAGAAATGGAAGCCTTGGATAAGAATGAGGCTTCGGATCTAGTGGAGTTGTCAACTAGAAGAAATCTCATTGGCAGAAAATGGGTATTTAAAAAGAAGCTAAATGTAGAAGGAAAAGTGGAGAAATAGAAAGCTCGGTTAATGGAAAAGGGTTATTCCCAGGTTGAGGGAATTAATTTTGGTGAGATTTTTTTCTCTTGTTTCCAAGTTGACTTCTATTATATTTTTATTATTTGTTGTCGCTGCATTTGATTTTGAAGTAGAACAGATGGATGTGAAGACAACATTTCTACATGGGGATCTGGAAGAAGAAATATATATTAATCAGCCAGAAGGATATCTTGTGACGGGAAAGAAGGAGTTGGTATGCAAGCTGAAAAAGTCCTTGTATAGTTTAAAACAATAACCAAGGATGTGGTATAAAAAAATTGACACTTATATGATGGGACTTGGCTTCACAAGAAGCAAAGAGGATCACTGTGTTTATTTTAAATTAATTGGTGATCATTTGATTTATTTGGTCTTCTATGTGGATTACATATTGTTGATAGGAAACAACAAGGAGATTATCAAGATGTGAAAACTCAATTCACCTCTAAATTTGACATGAAGTATCTTGGTGTTGCAAATTTCATTTTGGGCATGGAAATTAAAAGAGATCGGAAAAACAAGAAACTTTGGTTAAATCGAAGAAAATATGTCAAGACAATATAACGTAGGTTTAATATGCAGGAATGTAAACCAGTCAGGGTCCCTATTCCTGTATGTATAAAGTTATATGTGGATCAGTGTACCAAGAAACAAGAAGAGGAGGAGGACATGTCTCATGTTTCATATGCAAGTGTGGTTGGTAATTTGATGTATGCATTGGTCTATATTAGACCAAACATTGCACATGCAGTGGGAGTTTTGAGCAAGTATATGTCAAAACCAGGGAAGGAGCATTGGACAACAGTAAAGAGGGTTTTCAGGTATTTTCATGGCACTGGTAGCTATGGATTGTGCTACCAAGTAAGACCATGATTGGACATACATGGATTTGTGGATGCAGACTTGTATGGATATCTGGATCATAGGAGATCTACAAGTGGGTATGTGTTTAAACTGTTTGGAGGAGCAATCGGTTGGATGGGCAAAAGACAGTCTGTAGTGACACTTTCAACTACAAAAGTTGAATACATGGAAACCACTCATGCAAGAAAGGAAGAAGTATGGTTACAAATATTATGTTCAGGTTTTGGGTTGGTACAACAAGCTGTAAAGATAGATTGTGACAATTAGAGTGGAATTTTTTTTGCAAAGAACCCGGCTTATAATTCAAAGACAATGCATATTGATGTTCAATATCACTTTGTGAGAGACATGGCTAAAGAAAAGAAGGTTTTGTTGATGAAGGTGGATAGTTTGAATAATTTTGCAGATTCATTAAAAAAATATGCCAGCACTGAGGAGTTCTCTTGGTGTAGAGGATCTATGGGCATTGCTTCCCTGGATTGTTAACTATGTAACCCTGTAACCCCCTGTATGCAAAGAAAACAACAAGTGGGAGAATATTGGGTATGTGTTATATTATTTTCACAACTAGAAAGAGTGTTTACATTACATCGAGCACACAGGGAGGTAAGAGGGAAAAAAATTCCTCGATTTTCGTGTTCATTTTTGGGTTGTCCTCGATTTATGTGTCCATTGATGGGTGGTTTTTCGACACATCATTTTTCGTCGATGGTTTTCTATTTCCGGTTTAGGAATTATGGTTGTTGACTAATCCAGGTCATCGGATTAGGGTTTTGGATGTCGTTGGCTCCTATATGTATATTGTATTGTAAACAATGTATGATATGAATGAATATAGAATAGGTTGGTTTTCCCAGTTTGGGTTTCCAGAGGAAAAATCTATGTGTAATGTGTGTATTTTCCATTATGTCTTTTACGTTCTTTCATTGAAAGTCTGTTTGCAGTAAAATATTATTGAAAGTTAAATCTACAAGTCTCTCAAACTAGGAAGGAATGCTAGTCTCTCTTGAAAGGAGTGTTTGCTACGTCGTTCCCCCAGTAGGTGGTTTTCTCTCTATCACTTGATATGAGGCAAGGGTGAACCCCTGACTGAATGAGTTGATTTATCTTGAACAGTGACAATGCATATAATCCCTATGTGTTATTAAGGTGTGAAACCATCACTCATTGTCACTGCATGTATATTATTTGAATGGTGTGTGGCAGAAAAGGGTGCAATATTGTTCATGTAGGTTAACATGGCATATATTTTGGATAATGATATGTGTTCCTTGTTATTCACAACAAGACAAACACGCAACTTATTAGAAGTTGGTCGTCCAAACATATGGTGCATTTTCAACCAAGTGAAAGGAATCTCATCTTACTTTACTCAACAGTGAAGTAAAATCAAGTTACAAGGGAAGGGGACAAATCAGACAAGACATCTATAGTCTATAGGGAGTAGGATCATTTTCCAATTTGTCTTATTTCCCCATCTCTTATCATCGTTGATCCAACCATTTCATACATGTGGGGTTGTCTAGGCCAGAGAAGGGATACGTTCAAGTGAGTTTCATCCAGAGAAGAGATGAGTCTAGATGGGGTTACGACCAACATGGGTGCATAATTCCTTGAATTTTAGATATCTCCCTTACATTGTGCCAAATTGTGTGCATGTGGAAGTAATTACAACTTTCAGTGTATTGATCTAATTCGGACTAGATAGACAGGGAATAATAATTGTTCAAAATTGCACAAACAATGATGGAAACACGTTTGTATAATTTCCATAGGAGATCAATGAAGGACATGAGTTGATTGTTGGTTGTAGTTTTTAACCCCGGTCAAGACCCTTGAAGTATGCAACAATCGGTTGGTACGATAGAGAGTTCCACCTCGAGGTAGATGGTCATGAATCTATATGTCTTCGGAGTCTTGTCATGACCACGACATACTGGAAAAATAAGGTAAGTAACATATGGTTGCCTCTATTGCCCCCAAACGACAAGGTTGTTTCCAACATCCAATCCTAAATAGTTACAATGGTGAAATTCTCACTTTTTTGTTACCTAGCCTAAACGAAAAACATCAATCTATATATCAAGCATATTGGGGCGAGGCATAATCATGGTTTTTTAGTGTCAACAACATTACCAGATTCCAAGTCACTTCTAGATTTGACATGGCTTTTTGAGTCTCAAGAGCATTACCAATTTCCAAGTCACTTGCATATTTGATGAAATCCAGAGATGAAGAAGTTGTCAACAAGCTCCTCTCAGGGCCTCTCTGTTTAACAATGACATCTCCACAAAGGCAGGTACCTCCTAATTGTATACTCCTTTTGTTGTTATGTTAGTTTATTTCTCCTCTCCATTTTCTTTGGACTTGGATCTGTATCTTCTAACGTTAAGTAATCCTTATACGCTTCAGCCAACAGCTTAGTGGGATCCTCCTTTTCTTATTCCAATTTCTTTACATTTTAGATTATAGTATCAACGTTGTTAGGGGGAGGACATGAGGCTTTTGAGGTGGTGAGGAACACACTAGGGAATGGGGCAGAACATTGATTGCATAATGGCACAAATCATCAATTGCATAGAACTGCAGTGTCAGGATAATGTGCAATATGAGCCTCCAAACATGCCAATCACAAATACAAAAAAAAAAATGATTATTAAAATTGATGTTGTGTTTTGACAAATATTTGAAAATAATATCTCACCATTAGGGGTATTTAGTCCCATCGAGTACATATAGACAAATAAGAAAATGGAAATATAAAATTGGAATAATTAGAAAAATATTTGGGAGGATTGAACAAGTGAATGCACAGGGGTAATTTGAACATTAGGATTTACATGTGGGGGAGGAAGTAATGACAAGTTGGGCCAGCCACGATGGTGAGATACTATTGGATTGACAATCTCTTGCCATCCATCATTCGCAGGGACTTCTAGTTGCAATGACACATGAGGAGGTGGAAGAATACCAGGGATGTTTTGAGGTTGGAAGGGAGGTCTCTCTATTCTAGACTGTATTATTCCTTTCCTGATCCAGTTGAAGAACCCAGCTTAAAACAGTTGGTTCAAATATTCTGAGTCAACATCAAAATGAATAAAGAATCTAGGCTTTCTAGTCCCTCTGTTCTATTTACCTCTTCCTTTATTATTTCTGCCATGGATGCCTCTGTTGAAGAAACTCATCCTGCGTGCAACAATTCATCAGTAACTAGCCCTTAACAAACCATACATGACATTTTGCTTGCATGAAACAATTTTTTGGCTCAAAAATTGACATGAGACCATCAAAACCATCTAGCCACGCAACAATCAACCAACCATATTATGTCGCCACAATGAATAAAACCATGACTTCAATCATCAACTGTAGAAGACTGTGTTTCCATCATTATAACAACAAACAAAAAAATAAGCGTAACAAATCCATCATAGTGCCACTGGTCCACAAGGGAGTCCCACCTACTAGTTTATTATTATTATTATTATTATAAATAAATAATAGAGCTTGTTAATCATTTGCGAGCAGTATTCATCGTTGCAATTTTAAGCATCAACAAATTGGTGACTCCACGGGGAAATTTGTTTCCAACAAATTAAGAACTCAAATTGTTTGGTTTCGTAGACCAGGTGAACATTATATCAAGGAAAGAGACATCAAAATGATTATGCAACAGAGGGAAGTGAGTGATTTAAGGGGAAAATGATTTGGGATTTTGGGAATAACTCATGGAAAGTGTTACGTATGAGGGGGATTATCCCTGTATGCATAATCATTTGATTAATCATAGTGAAAGCATTCTTGGCTTCAAGGAGAAATATTTTCCGGTGTGCTCTTTTGAATCTCGGAGCGGAGGGAAGAAAAGGGAAGCAGAAATAGGGACAAAAACCAACTATCTTATCTAACAGTAGTACAGAAGAAGATAGCAATTCCAGTATTGTCTTCAAGGGAGGACATCATAACAGTTGTGTAACTTGATTGCTATTGCTTAACAATACTTGCAGAATAGCATTGTTGTGGAAAAACTGATCCAAAATTTTATTTCTAACAAGAAAAGAAGTAAAAAAACATAAATGAAACAGTAGAAAAAATAACAATAAAGTAAAATCAAAGTAATAAAACAAACTACAGTACAAGAGTAATTCCATACAGTATTTAAAATTTCAAATTGGTTCCACATAGTGTTTTAAGTGGGAACTGTTGGTGCTATAGGAAAACAATCGCTCTTCCAAGTCCTTTAGAATACAGGAGTTTGTGCCCATGACAAAAGCGATTTTAAAAGGACCCAGCCATAACTTTTGGAATTTTGAATGCCTTCCTCTATCAGCATGAGCTTAATCCCACAGCGAGACTTTCTCATTAACCTTGAATTTGACAGCTTTTGCACTTTTATTGAAATATCTTTTAACATTTTGATGTCTTCTCTTTATGTTATTCAAGGCAAACATCCTTTGTTCCTCTAAACCCAAGAGTGCATTTATCCTTTGAGAGATATTGGAAGAATTTAATTCTTCAACCTATAGCATAAGCCTTAGAGACGAAAGTTCCAGCTCGGTAGGAAAAATGGCTTCTTGACCATAAACAAGCTGGAAGGGAGTGCAACCAGTGCTCACCTTGGTGGTAGTGCGATCTGCCCAAAGGGCATAAGTGAGGAGAGTGTGCCATTGACGAGGCTTATCTTCAATGAGCCTCTTGATAATTCTAACCAAATTTTTGTTAGTAGACTCGGCTTTCCCATTTCCTTGAGGATAATAAGATGATGAGGTAAAATGTTTAACTCCCAATTTAGCTAGAAACTGAGTCAACTTAGCAGAAATAAAAGTAGGACCGTTGTCTATAATAATTTCCAAAGGAAGGCCAAATCTGGAGAAAATATTAGTCTCAAGGAGCGAAATCTCCTGGTCATCCTGTGAATGCTTAAGTGGGAGAGCCTCAGTCCATTTTGTAAAATAATATGTGGCTATCAAGATGAAAACTTGCCCTGCTGAGGATGGAGGATTAATAGAACCGATGAAGTCCAGACCCCATTTCAAAAAAGGAAAGTCAGGGAGGACAGGTTGTAAAGGCATGGCAGAAATACGTTCTTTCCCAACGAACTTCTGGCACTTGTCACAAGATCTTGAAAAATTATAAGAATCATAAAAATTGAAGGTCAATAATACTTGTAACAACCCTGGTTAAATAGTTGCATAGGATTTATTAAGTATAGTTAATTAATTAATTAATTGGCTTAATGTGTATTAGTTAAGTAATGATTAACTATTAATAATATTATTTATTTATTTATTTATTGTTTATTAAATGTCGATTAATTAATTAAATGATTATTTAACACACTCAAAGATTTGGGTAATGAATTAAATGGCTGAATAACTTTAAATTATTTACAATAAGACTTTATGTATGCAAGGGGGGAATGAAGCATGGGGTGGAAGGATATGGTAATAAAGGAATAGGATAAGGTAATAAAGGAATGGGATAAGGTACTTAATGGAGGATAGGAGAGTCGGTGAATGGGGGGAGATATGACAAGGAAGATTCCTACGGGGGAGGATTATGAAAATTTGGGGGAAGGAGCATGATTGAGGAGGAGGTCTGTATTTCTGTTGGATATTTTCTGGTTTTGAGGAGTTTTGGTTTTGGATTTTTGGGGAACCATTGCAGGGGGCACCGGGTTGCTGGGGGTTTTGGGATCAGGGGCCAGGATTCCTTACGGTATCTTGGAGCTAGGGAGCCGAATAGGCTGCTCCTAGCTGGCTGGGTGGTTAGTCAGTTTTGGGTAGGGTTTGGTCAAGTAGCAGGCTGGGCAAAGCAGCAGGGAGGTCAACTAGATAAGAGGGAATTTAGGATTAGGCAGAGGTATTTTTATTTCTGAATTTGCTGAGTTATGTGATGATTATGTAATTTATTTCATGTTGTGGATAAATTTAATTTCCTGGCGAATATTATATGTTTATACGATGATTAATGAATTACTTATGCATTGAAAGAAATTATGTTTAATTGTATGAACTTTTTTGGCTTGTTAATCTTCAGTCAGTACACATGGTATCAGAGCTTCAGTTTGAAGCACTGGACCTTATTGGCCTACCTACCCGCCTACCCAACTTTGGAATGGAACTGTACCCACCCAGAAATTTAAACAACCCTGAAACCCTTTAATTGGGTATAAATCTGAGCTCCAAGCTCCAGCTCCACCTAACCTGTAAGCAAAGCCCACAAACACAGATATAAATCTAAATAATAATATACATACTGAATGAAGGAAGCTAGAACTAGACAATTATGGATGGAGGCCCTGTCAGTTAACAAGACTTTAGACAGAACTTTAATTTTGAATTAAAACAAGAATTTTAGTGAAAAAATAAATAAATAAATAATAATAATAATATAAATAAAAAATTGTTGAACGCAAAGGCACAAACCCTTGTATTTTAACAATTTGATTAACTCGATGTTCAGATCGAATCCCGTGGCAAGCCTTACTAGATCATACAACGAAAAACACCTAATTTTAAGCCACGATCTGTAAAGCCACTGCAGAATCTTCATAATAAGATAGTGATGATTTGATCAACGATGGAGTATCAGTGAGATCAAGCCTACAGCACTTGGAATCCAGGCTACACATAAAAACACAAAGTAAAACCAGAAAACAAACTATATTTCATTACAAGACGGGAAGGAAGAACAGTATTTTCCTTCCTGCGAATAAAATAAAAACAAAACGACAAGGCTCCAAGGATAGATTCCATAGGGGGACCAAAGTTGTTCAGTACCCAAGTCAGTGCTCAAATAAAGCACCCAGTGCCAAGCTCACGAGACCATGCCACACAAGTTCAATACGCGTCCAGTGCCCAGCACACCAGACCAGCGCCCAGCACACTCGCCAAGCCGCAAGCTCCAAGCTCCACGCACCACCTGCACATGCCACATACCCTCACGGGTTAGCAAACCAAACATAGAAACTAGAACTAGTATGCTTGAATCTACCTTTTCTCCCTATGAATTAATTAAATAAATTTATGTTGAGAAAATGGGAAGCGATTTGGAAACATGACACCCAATCTTGAAACAGAGCACTTGCTTTCTATGTTGTCTGGCCACACACAAAACAAAAATGACAGGAAAAAGGTTATACAAGAGAAATCAAGGGTTTTGAGGGCGCGGTTTCGTTTCCTATGAGGGGATCTACGCATGTGGTTGACATTTTGAAGAATGTGGAGGGGATCTACGCTTCTGGTCAAGATTTTAAAGAATGTGGAGCTCGATCTAGGATGGGCTCCATGCATTCCATTATATAAGGAATTAGAAGATCTATATATACAGAAGATTTCATTCAGCTCGCAAGAAAACGAAGTAAAGACGAGGAATAAGCAGAAATGATGGCGTTCCATGACAGAACATTTTGTTCAGGCATTCATTTTTTTGAAACACAGCAACCGTAGGTAGTATATTTTTTCAACTATGGTTCAGGCATTCTATCAAACACCTGGCCGCAAACAACACATAGGCCAGCAAAGAGCGCCCAAGCGCCAAGCACCAGGCCACATAAACGAAGAGACCACAGGTGGGTAGCCTTTGGCTCACGAGCTAGTAATCCCGATCTCCAAGTCCACAAACCAGTCACATAAAATATCTGTGTAAAAAAAAAATACCTGCATAAAATATTGGTTACAAGCCCAATCTCTAAGTCTGTGCGATAAGCATCAAACAACGAGTCAAGAACCCGAGGTATCGACAGTCTCAACACCGAACAACGCATCAACATGAGTACCTGCATCATCAACACAAACCAAGGTTCAGTACGCAACACCATACAGCCACAAGTTAAACAACAACATACAAGCCAAACGCCCAAGCGCCACCGCCATACACAAAGCCCAGAGAAAAACAAATTTGGTCCTGAGCCATCAAGCGCCAAACGAAGGAAAAGCCATGAGTGAAGCACACAAGTGCCACAAAGGTGTCCTCCAGTCCTTGAGCTTGTAGGCACGAGGGCCAACCTCATACTTCACCTCGGCGTGTAATGACTGACTGAGAAAAAAAAATGAAAATGAAAAGGGGTCAAGTAGGGTTGGAAGTGTGGAATGAAGGGAGGAATGAAAGCGAGTCTAGGTGTAGGGTTAGGCTTAGGTCAGGAGGGAGCTGGAGGAAGCAAGGCGAGCACGTGGAATCCATGCGTGCCCACACTTTTTTTTTATTATTGTGACTTTTTTTCTTTTTTTTTTAAATATATATATTATTATTTATTTTGTACGTTCAAATTTATTTAGTGTAAAAAAAAATTAAAAGTTAATTAATTATCTTTAAAATAATTAATTGTTTTATTTAATGTAAAGTTAATATAAATTAAAGTTAATTAATGATTTTAGGGATTAGATTAAATTTGGGTTAGACTAAAATTTCGGTGGAGTAGAGAGGTTTTGAACCCACGACCATTCACCATAGTCCAAGCCTTGGAAAACAACCAAACACCGACACGCCACACATAAGTCGTTATAAAATAAATTCTTATACATAAATAAATTAATAGTCATAAAATACTATCCCGAAGTATAATCTCCAATTATCCATGTTAACCAAACACTGAGTTTCGTGCCCTCAACCACTGAGCCAAGCGCCAAGCCCCTCCATTCCATTCCACCAGTCAAAGCCAAGCACCAAGCTTCAATGCATCGCCTCAGGCTCACTACATCATATGACCTCAAGTCCAGAAACAATACATAACCACAGCGCACAAGCGCTAAGCTCCAATGCCCAAAAGCCACTCTACAATCCTCAAGACTCCAACCTGCAGCCACCGAGTCACACAATTCAATGCATATGTACAACGCACCAAGAAAATCCCACGAGTCAAGCATCGAGGGATGGCCTTAGACTCATTTCATCGACATTAGGTTGGAAGTCACCTTAATTAGTTGTAAACGCAAAGTATAAGGACTTAGAACAAGATACGCGGGAGGGGGCTTCATGCGCGCTAGGAGGGTAAGTTAGAGGAATTAGTGAGTGGGGTACAGTGCTAGCATAGCTATTGGGCGAGGGAATCAGTAGTTTTCTTAGGTGAAGACATCAAGCTTAGACACTTAAACCCTAACCTAGCCACTCCCCTAAAGAGAGTAACGTCTGTTTACAGACAAGTAAAAGAAACTTACGCCTAACCCTATTTTCTAGTTTAAGTTGCGCAAATTTGAAACGTCCTTGAACTCACCCTGACAACCTTGGTTGATGTAGGTTAAATCATACAGAATGGTTAGGACTCAAGGGAATCGAGGCAGAGGAGCATCGTCATAGGCACCACCAACACCGCCAGTGTTGCCACCACCATCGCCCGAACTAGCTCTCATACTGCGTTCTTTAGAGGCCATAAATGAGACTTTAAAGGGGTGTCAACTAGCAGGGATCGAAGTGGAACCCCCACCACCTGGAAAATGTAATCTATAAGCATCGAGGGATTCAAGGGGAGGACCTCCACCCGAAGACATCACTAGAGAACTGCAGAGGATTAAACTTCTGGAGTTTGTCGGGGGTTGCGCCAGTGAATGCGCAAAAGCATGGTTGGAAGGCATGACAAGGTGTTTTTCCTTAAGGGACTATGTGTCCACCTCAAAGGTGAAGATCATGATTTTTCAGTTAAGAGATAGCGCCTTGAACTGGTGGGGCAACCTGGAAAGACAACTGCATCTTACCCTGGACACCGTATCTTGGGAACTTTTCGAGGAGAGGTTCCGAAGGAAATATCTGCCAGCTTACTATGAGGAACAACAGGTAGGGGCATTTCATGCTCTAGTACAAGGAAACAAGACCATAGAAGAATATGATATTATATTTATGGAATTGGTCAAGTATGTTTCATATATGGATAATGACCAACGACAGGCAGAACGCTTCGTCTATGGGATAAACCCTAAGATAAGGGCTATGGTAAGGATGTGGAAATCGTCTTCAGTGGTGGAAGCTGTGGAAAATGCGTGTTATGCGGAGGAACACATGAACTTAACTGGAGGTACGAGACCTTCCTTTCCGCATCATCCTGGATTCGTGGGGAAGGCCCCTAGGACATTTCCCAGGGGAGGGGGCTCAAGGCCACCTCCATATGGTAACAGAGTCGTACCAAGGACAGTAGCCGCAGGGATTTCAATGGTAGCAAGTGCAGCATCTCATTCATCACCAATGACGCAGACAGGTCCATGACCATCTCAAGGAACAGCTAGCAGGGGAAGGGGTTCCAGGGGAAGGAATTCATTTCAGAGACAGTCACAGAATAGTGTGCAAGTTCAATCTCGTGTTACCTGTTGGGGATGTGGAGGACCCCATTACCAGTGTGACTGCCTAGAGTTACAATTAGGATTTGTGCATAGAGAAGGAAAGACTCTGATGGGAAGAGCAAGTAGCAACCACCATATTTACGTAGCGGTTAATAATCTCCAGGCCGAGCATCAATCCATGGTGGTGGAGTCATCAGGTACGCTAAATCATTTCAATGTAAAGATTTTATTTGATTCTGGTGCGACAAATAGTTTCATTTCACCATCTGCATTAGAAAAGAGTGGGTTGGTAGCCTACGAGCATGATGACTTTAAACAAGTTGAGATGGCTTCGGGGGAAAAACAAGTAGTAGGACCAAGCGTTGATAATTGTATAGTAGACCTGGGAGTGTGTACTACCAGGTTGAAGGTATACGTCACTGCTCTCGGGGCATATGACCTAATCATTGGAATGGATTGGTTAGAAGCCCATCAAGCTTTGGTAGATTGTTTCTCAAAAAGGATGCTCCGTGTTGACGACGAAGGAAGGCTAGTAGAGATCCACGGTGTACGAATAAAGGTGTCATTACACTTCATCTCAACTATGAAGGTTAAGCGATGCTTGAGGCAAGGGTGTCGACTATATGTAGTGGAAGCGGTGAATAAAAGGAAGGGACCCTCATTAGATCAGTACCCAGTATTGTCAGAATTTAAGGATGTTTTTCCGAACGAGTTGCCAGAGTTACCTCCTTAGAGGGAGCTTGATTTTACTATTGAGCTAAAACCTAGTGCAGAACCAATTTCCAAAACTCCGTATCGGATGATAGCGCCGGAACTATGTGAATTGCAAATGCAGTTAAAAGAGTTACTGGACTTAGGGCTAATAAGGCCCAGTGTCTCACCTTAGGGTGCACCGGTAATTTTTGTAAAGAAGATGGATGGATCCTTACGACTATGTATATATTACAGGGACTTGAACCGTGCTATAGTGAAAAATAGGTACCTAATGTCGCGAATAGATGACCTCTTCGATCAGATGAAAGGAGTAGCAGTATTCTCAAAGATCAATTTGTGATCTGGGTATCATCAGTTAAGGATTAAGGAAGGCGATATCCCAAAAACTGCCTTTCGAACTCGRTTTGGGCATTACGAGTTTGTCGTAGTACCTTTCGGATTGACCAATGTGCCAGCAGTATTCATGAGCCTCATGAACGACGTATTCCGGAAGTACTTAGACCGTTTTGTACAAGTCTTTCTAGATGACATCCTCATCTATTCCAAGAATGAAAGAGAACATGAGGAACACCTGTGAGTGGTGTTGTCCTGCCTTAGAGAGAACAAATTGTATGGGAATTTGTCGAAGTGTTCCTTCTTCCAGAAAGAGATCCACTATTTAGGTCATATCATTTATGGTGAAGGAATCTCTGTGGACCCAGAAAAAGTAAAGGCCATTATGGAGTGGCCAATGCCGAAAAATTCCCATGAGGTGAGAAGCTTCATGGGGCTAGCAGGTTATTACCGGAGATTTGTGGAAGGATTCTCAAAAATAGTGAAACCCATTACCACTTTGCAGTGCAAGGGGGTCAGGTATGAATGGACGGAAAAATGTGATAGTGCATTCATCGAGCTTAAGAGGTTACTAACTAGTGTGCCAATTCTACGAGTATCGGATATGGAGAAGGACTTCACAATCTGCATGGATGCCTCGAAGCAAGGGTTGGGGGCTGTGCAAATGCAGGATGGAGGAGTGATAACTTATGCGTCAAGGAAGTTGAAGAAACACGAAGAGGTTTACATTACTCATGATTTAGAGTTCGTAGTTGTAATGCTAGCTCTGAAACTTTGGAGGCACTATCTTGTAGGGTGAAACTTTGAGCTCAAAATGGACCATCAAATTTTAAAACATCTCTTCATCAAAGGGATCTGAATGCCAGGCAAAGGCGATGGAGTGAGTTTATGAGTGAGTATGATTTTGGTATTTCATACATCAACGGAAAGGAAAATGTGGTCACAGATGCCTTGAGTAGGAGACCACATGTCTTCTCCTTGGTACCCTTAAAGGTCAATCTGAGGGAACGTGTGTTGACGCAACTCCAAGGAGACAGTTGGTATTTAAAAGTTACTTCAAACCCCCA